>AWWV01009915.1:0-23867 GCA_001974805.1 Corchorus capsularis | reverse complement strand
GGAAATTAGAAGGTGCTACTGATCCAATAGAACCAAATTCCAGTTAGGAATCAAATTCATTTAAGAGGAAAATTTCTCAACATCAGGATGGCACAGTAGAATTAGTCTTCAATAGACCAAAAAAGACTACCTCCGAGATATTCTTTTGATATAGCTAGTTCAAGTTCAGCATTCCAAGGATTAAATATAGAAGAAGAATCTATTACTGATAGCCAACAACAAGATTTCAAAACAGCTAGGACATCTGTCTCCTCAATACCAATATCATTTGCGAATACCCAACAACATGAGTTTAGAATAGCTAGAGAATCCACACCTTCGGTACCTAGCTCGTTTAGGACTAATTTACAAGGAATTAATAACTCCTCAAAAATAGCCCAACCTATTTATGCTAGGCAAACAGAAAGCCCTCATGATTCACCAGTCATGTCACCAACTTATTCTTCAATGACTAATAATGTAAAATAGAGGAAGAATCAGAAATTTACGTTATACAAAAACCTTTTGAAATCAACAAGGAATGGTGTAGAGAACATTTCTACTCAAATAAAAACAAAGTTTTAAGAGAAGAATATTTTAAAAATTATGGAAATGAAAAGGAAGAAATTCTTCAAAAATATTATGAGTTTATGAATAACCATAGAATCAATATAGAATTTTTCAAATGGTTCAACGAATATTATTTAAACTCTATTAATATGATAAAAAATAATAACAAATGACAAACTACTAGAGGAGAAATTGAATCTCAACACCCTCCTCTAACGGAAATCCAATATAACCACAAAAGTTTTGGAATAAAAGCAAGTCCTTTGAAAATGAGAAGTCCTGATGCAGGAGAACAAATCTCATCAAAAGATATTAAATTGATTCTTGAACAGAATAATTTTACAAATCTGAATCTTCATTCTATAGGAAAACAATTGGATCATATCGAAGACTTAATTGCATCACATCCAAAAAGACACATAATAAAAGAAAATATTAAAGAATCCTCAACGGAACCAATATTTACACCCTATGAAATTCCAAAAAATTTCCAAAATCCAAAAAATCTTCAAAAAAAATTTTTAAATGAAATACAAGATAGACTCAATGCTTTAGGATCGGAGCTTATAGCCCCAGATACTCCTATACAAACACAAAATTCAATAAATACATTAGACCAAACTTCCCAATCTGAGAATGAACAGTCTGAAGATAATCAAATTAATAAAATGAATTGGAGAGAACCTAAAAAATTATATTATCCAAAAACAACTGCACCAGACCTCAATATTGAGGAAAAACCAGTTTTTCAAAATAAATATAATGCTAATACTATATATGAATGGAATATTGATGGCATGTCTGAATATAACATTCTCAATCTATTACAACAAATGACAATGGTTTCCAATGTTTATAAAACACAAAATCAAAATGGTCTAATTAGTGATCAAGCTATAGCCAACCTTTTAGTAGCCGGATTTACTGGTTAGCTAAAAGGATGGTGGGATCATGCACTCACTAAAGAACAACATGAAGAAATATTAAAAGCCATCAAAAGAGATGACCAAGGAAGAGTCATTTATGATGATGAAGGAAAAGAAATTCAGGATGCAGTTGCAACCTTAATTTTCTCAATTTCAAAACATTTTATAGGTGATCCATCTCACCTTAAAGATAGAAATTCAGAATTATTATCAAACTTAAAATGTAAAAAATTATTCTTAGTGGCCACATAATTCAGATAAGATTCAGAATCATAAAATTATTCTAGGGTTTTGACTACTATCATCAAGAACTTAACACAAAATTATAAGTATAGAAATCTCACCATAATCAATTGATTGAATTCACCAAAGGATCAGAAGTATTAAGGGTTTAGCTACTCATGGATTTAGGAAAATCCATGAGAGGTATAAGAATACTTACAGGACTGGGAGAGGCGGAATCTCCCCTTTGAAACCCTAGGGACGTCGACTCCCTCTATTGCTAGAGTGGGTGACGACTTCTCCCCTTCTAAAACTAGAGAAAAACCTAAAAACTAAAGAAAGGTAGAGAAAGAATAAAACTATATGAGAGATTAATTGTGTAGGTGTAAGTGTGATTTGTGATACAGGAGGTGGCTATTTATAGTAGAGGGATAGGGTAGGGCAGTTTAGGCTCTTTTCTTGGTCTCCAAGTAGGATTAGGTGTCATCCTAGAGTAGTCTCCAAGTTGGATGAGGATTCTAGAATTTCCTGGAATTTTCTAGATTTGAGCAGGGATTTCGACTTCAGTTTTGGGCTTGAAGATGGCAGATCTGGGCTTTGCACTTCAAAATAAAGTTGTAGAGCTCGGAGTTAGCTTTTCAACGAGTACTCACGGGCTTAAAACGGATATCTGAGCAGAAAGTTATGGCCTTTCTACGAAGACTGCGCTGAAACCGGGCTAATATCGCAAATCTACGGGATTATTGCGGGATTTGGATATTCTTTTGGATATGGGGCCTACAAATTGGGATTTTAACTCCAATTATAGGTTTATATGGGCTGAGTATATTCCCATATAAATAATCCAAAAATCCTCAACTTCAGGGCTTCATCTGGGCTTGTCTTCAATCTTTTGCAAATTAAGCTCCAAATCTTCAATTTTGCTTCTTGAATTAATTCTTCAATTGTCTTCAAATATTCAAAATATCTTCAATCACGAACTTCGCATCGTCATATCTTCATTCCAAATGGCTAAATCCATATTTGAGTAAAAAGTCTCCAAAATAACTCCAAAAAGAGTGAAAAACAATAAGTTTTCACTTTTCTTGTCTTTAGGACCTAAAAACACAAATACTTACAAAATAGGGTAAAAACACATATAAAAATAGCAAAAAGTATATAAAAATAGCTATAAAAACATGCATAATTTGAGCTCGATCATAATTTCCCCCACACTAAATCTTTGCTAGTCCCTAGCAAACTAGTGTAGACAAACAAAAATTAAGATTTAAGATAATAAGTTTTATTCAAATCTTTTGGAAAACTTTGAATCATATACATATATCAAGTATCAATTCAATTTATGAAATCAGAATAACCAAGAATATCAAAAGTATCCAATTCAATAGATCAAGATATAGCAATCATCCTCATTCTTAAGTAACCATAATTAAAGTAGCTCTAATCACTTATCATTTATCACAACTATAACTACTTCTTTTTATAAGCTTATGCCTTCATCTTTATCTCCACTATTCAAACAATTGCATATCATGAATACAAATCAAAAGTTTCGCATGGGTTATAATGATTTTCAAAGGGTAATTATTTTAGAAAAGTGAGGTTACTAACCTCAAAGTGTTCATGCTTAGGGGTTACTAACGCCCTTTATTTTATTTTTGTGAGGCTACTAGCACTCTAGAGGGACAATACTTTTGCCGATCCATGCCTCTTATCCTCTTCCCAAGGGTTACTAACTCCTTTTGTTTAAAGAGAAGAGTGACAACAATGGATTTTTTTATTTTATTTTTTAAGGCAAAAGATATCTCTTCTCCTCTTGCATGAAAAACACTCTTTATTTTTATGAAAAAGATTTTTTTTTAACTACCCTTCTAATATAGATAGTCCCCCACACTTATTTTTGACATATTCATAAAATACTTTCATAAGTGTAGTTTCAATAAAAATTAAACATGAGTTCTAAAAATAGGCAATCATAGAAATAATTCATGGTAAGCAATTATCACAGACTTCAATTATACCTAATCTAAGAATTAAGATATCATACTATAGATAAATCAATGAATCAATCATTCTTAAGAATTCTAAGATATCATCAATCAAAAATAAAATCAATCGATCAATATGAGCATATAAATCAAAATTTTGTCAAAATTTTCGAAAAAATTATTCCAATTTTATCAATTTTATGCATATAGACTCACTTCCCCACACTTAAAAGATACATTGTCCCCAATGTATTAACAAGCGTGGTAAATCAAAGCAAAAATATGTATGCATCTTTTAAATCCTAATTAACATATATAACCTATATCTATATGTATCGCATATCAAAGAAAAAATCAATCAAAGCATTGCAAGAAAAAAATAGGGTTAAAGAAATCTTCTCTATTCTCCAAGCATAAGCTCCAATTGGATATCTTCATGTCGATGAAAAACTCCTTTTTCTCCTTTGGTATGGAAAATCCTTAAAAAAGAAAACAAAAATAAAACAAAGAAAAATATTATGGGTTAGTAAAAATAATATTGGGTTGCCTTCCAATAAGCGCCTTTCTTTAAGGTCTTTGGCTAGACTGCCTTAAAGAAGGTTATTCTTCAATGGTGAAGGAATTTTGGGTATAATCCTTCAACAGGTCCTCGATAACTCTACTCTCTTCAATGATTTTGATAGTTTCAAGTTGAATTTTATCAAGACTTGAAAAGATCAAAGCATTAGGCGATGGCATAATTGTAACTCGGCATGGCGCGGCATAGACTCGTGGTGGCTCGGTGATGCGCGCGGATGGCATGGCATTGGTCGGGCATGGCCGGGCTGGAGGCGCGGACATGGCCGGGCATGACGCGGTGGTGGCTCGATAGGAAGCTTGCATGGCCGGCACTAACCGGGCAGGTGGCGCGGCTGGTGCGGACATGGCATGGCATGGCATGGATGGCTTGGCGGAAAAATCGGACAAGGCCGAGCATGGCCGGGCAGGCGGTGCAAGTGGCGCGGCTGTGGCTTGGCAGGGCCGGGCAGGCGGGACATGTGACTCGGGTGGCCGGGCTGTGGCCGGGCTAGGCGCACGGGCTTGGGCAGTCTTGGCCGGTGCTGGCCGACCATGTGGTGTCAATGGCCGGGCTGCAGCTGGGCATACTGGCTTGTGCGGCATGGGCTTAACCGGGCTGAGTCCTTGAGCAGTTTCCTTCGATGTATTGGTTATCATCTGGGCAAAATTCTCCATTATCTCATATATGTCAGCAGTGCTGTGATCGAACAGGGGAATATAGATAAGAGTGATACGAATCTAGTTGTAATTGGTTCAAATCCACCTTAGAGACCCGCCTAAGATCAACTTGAATCACCAAACTTCTAGATGTGTATGTCGACAATCTTCACTTGATAAATCTTCCTTCGTTCGTCGGCCTTAGACCTCCAAGTCGACCTGCACTTGAACACCTAAGATCACAAGAGTCACAAACAACCAAGCATTCACAACTTAATTGTTTGCTAGGACTCTACAAGATGAAGAACCCTAAGTTTGCTCAAACTAGAATAATGAAGCTAAGATAATCAATTTGGGAAAATAATCCTCAACTTTATTAATCAACTCAACTTCTACTTTTACAAGAGATATTGGTGGCCTTATATAGTGATAGGGTCAACCAAAATCCTAAAATAAATCCTAATTTTCGTCCAAATATAAGGGCTAGGGAAAAACTAGTCCAAACCCAACTAGGAAAAGGAAATAAAGACATAATTAAACAAGGATTGGACTTAGTCAACCAAGGCCCAATCCAAATAAGGTCCAAACTTAAAAATAAGCTAATCTAAGATAGAATTAAGCCCAAACAAAGATAACTAATGATAATGGGCTCATGCCATGATGTCAATCCGGCCATCTAGAATCAATAGCAAGCAATGTGATGAACTTGTAATTGATTTGTAATTTCTTGCCCAAATTATCACCAAAGCTCTTCAATTGAACTTCAATGGTCTTCAAGTCTTCAAGATGAGTTCGAACAAGGCCCATGAGTGCATCCTTGAATCTTTTAGCTCTTGTTCTTGTCATCGGACCTAATGGCATCTTCAAAGGATCAAATGGCATCTTAATGGCATCTTCTTGGTGAATTACGATTCCATCCTCTCCTTTAAGCTTGTCCATGCTTCCTTGCAGCCCTTGATCATCCTTTCCATGCTCTCCATGCTTGTCTTCAAGTCTATAATAAGTCCTTGGCGCATAATTCCTTCCATTGTAAGCCTTGGGCGCATCAAAGAGTGTCGACAGACAATCTGTCAGAAGCTCTTAATCCTTGGTAGAAGATTTGAACAAATCTTCTTTGATCATAACCATGATGAGGATGAGCAGCACATAGCTTCTTAAACCTTTGCCAAAATTGGGGAAAATTCTCCAATTTTCGTTGAAGAATGCTTCCAACTTTAGTTCTATGTTTAAGATCTATATCTGGCTTCTCAGCTGAATTGCTTGGTTGATCGATCTTCAGGGGCGGTTGAACTTCTTTGTTATTGACTTCTGGCTCCTTCTTGGCTTCTTTTGCTCGATCTTTCTTCTCATGGGAGGTTGAAGATTTCGTCCTCCGAGATAATTCTTCAAGAGCATAGAATGCATTCTCCGGGGTTCTTTCATGCAGTGGTTTAGTACTGAAAGAATCAACAAGAACTCGATCTTTAAGTCCCAATCCTCCATAGAAGAATTGGATTAAAATTTCTTCCTTGAATCCATGATTAGGGCAATCGGCACATAGCTGCTTGAATCTCCTCCAAAATTGGTGGAAAGTCTCGTTGTAGCGTTGTCGAATGTCCATTATCCTTTGTCTTCCTTTGGAAATCCGATCAGGCTTTGTTGATGAAGAATCTTCAATGGCTCCTTTCTTAACAAACTTAGAACTTATAACATAAACTAAATTGTTAGATTTTAACGGCACTTGAGATGAAATTCTAGGGTGGATGATTTCACCAACAAATTCCATGGTCAATGAACCATTAAATACATCAATCTTGGTATGAGAAGTCTTTAGGAAGGTTCTTCCTAATAAAAGAGGACATTGATCTTTCTAATACTCCATATCCATGATGAATACGTCGATTGGAAAAATCAGATGCTCAACTTTAATTAAGATATTCTCTAAAACACCTTTGGGATAAACCAAAGATCCGTCAGCTAATTGCAGAATAACATCAGTATTCTTCAGTGGACCAAGATTTAAAGATTTGTAGAAAGAATAAGGCATCACGCTTAAAGAAGCACCAAGATCAAGCATCGCATTCTCTATAATACTTCTTCCAATATAACAAGTAATAGAAAACGTACCTGGATCTTTGCACTTAGGAGGTAAACTCTTTTGAAGCACAGCAGAGACATTAGCTCCAGCGCTTACTTTACCTTGTAATCTCTTCTTATTGGTACAAAGTTGCTTGAGGAACTTTGCATAATTCGGAATCTGTTGAATGGCATCAAGAAGTGGGATGTTGACCTCAACTTTTCGGAATATCTCCAAAATATCTTGATCATCATCTTCTTTCTTCGATTTCTTCAGTCTTGATTGAAAAGGAATTAGGTTGGAATCGGTTTTAGGCTTGTTGGAATCGCACACACCTTTTCCTTTGGGTTGAATTACGACATCTTCCTTGTTTGAATCTTCAATCGGCGCAACTTCTTTGTTGTTGGGTTCATCTTCAATCTTGTTTTCCGCATGCTCTTGTAAATCTTCTTTGGTGTAGTTCGGCTCTCCTTCTTCTTGTTGATGTGCGGCATGGGTTGGATAAGGGTCTTTCAACTCTTTTCCACTCCTTAAAGAAATTGCACTGACATTCTCTCTAGGAGGTACCTTTGATTGTGATGGAATCCTTTGTTGACCTTGTGTCTTGAGATCACTCAAATCACTAGCTAATTGACTTATTTGCTTTCTCATCATCTCCATAGCTTCCTTGATTTGTTGTAACTCAATGGCTTGTGAAGTTTGAAAATTAGGTCTTGGAAAATTCGGCCTTCCTTGAAAATTACCTTGGTTCCCATATTGTTGACTCGGTTGTTCAGGTCTCCAATAAGGTTCAGGCTTCCTTTGATAAGCTCCTTGTAATCCCACGGCATTGATTCCTTGCTTGTTGTCTTCCAAAGTCGCACAAACCCTTGGCACACTTGAAAAATTCGCATGGAACAAATCAGTGAGCAAAGCGATTTGCTGATTCGTTTTTTGAAGTTGTTGCTCCAATGAGGTGAAATAGGTAGAAACTTCATTAATTCTTCTTATAGGGCCTTCTCTTGAATAGTCTTCTCGAGATCCAAATTGTTGAGTGTTTGCAGCCATGTTTTCCACTAAAGACCAAGCTTCGGCAGGAGTTTTGTCGATGAAAGCTCCTCCACTTGCAGAATCGATGGAAGATCTGTCAAACGGTAGTAATCCTTCGTAGAAGTACTGGATCAGCAACTGTTCATTGATTTGATGATTGGGGCAGCTCGCACAAAGTGTTTTGAAACGCTCCCAATATTCATGCATTGTTTCTCCATGGCGTTGCTTAATTCCACAAATCTCCTTCCTTATACTTGATGCTTTATGTGCAGGAAAGTACTTTTCCAAGAACAGCTTCTTAAGGCTCGTCCAAGATGTGATTGAACCAGTGGGTAGTAGGTACAACCAATCTTTTGCTCCATCCATAAGAGTGAACGGAAAAGTTCTTAACATGAATTGATCTTCAGGAATACCTTGAATACTTGTAGATGCGCAGGCAATCTGGAAATCAGTAAGATGTCGGTTAGGATCTTCTCCAGGCAAACCGTGAAATTTGGGTAAAATCTGAATAAATCCAGATTTAATTTCAAAGTTTCCATTGGTATCTGGGTAACGAATGGCTAAGCGTTTGGTATTGACGTTTGGTGCAGCTAACTCTCTCAGAGTTTTGGGTTGTTCTTCTTCAGCCATGTCTTCTGACGATGTTGAAACAGCAGATCTAGGAGAACTTGGTTGAGAACTCGAATCGGATGCTTCCTCTTCTTGTAATCAGCGTTGTGTCTTCTTCTTCTTCTAAAATAGCGTTCTTTCAGGCTCAGGATTGAATTCTAAACCTTCAGTACTATTACTTCTTGTCTTTGGCATGCAGTTTCCTAGAAAAATCAAACAAAACTAAAAAGAAAAATTAGCAGTAACAGTTCTTAAATAAAAAATTAAAAGCAGAAACAGAAAATAAAAATATCTTTTTTAAAGGAAAAACGGAAAAAGAAAAACAATTTTTTTAAAAAAAAAATCGGAAACCCTAATTTTAAAAACGGAAAAATATTTTTTTTTTAGAAAAATCGGAAAACGGAAAAAACTTTTTTTTTATCGACGCAAAAACAATTTTTTTTTTATAGAAAAAACGGAAAAACAAAAACAAATTCTTGGATCTAATCTCTCTTCACTTTTTCTCAATTCAATTTCCTTCCCCGGCAACGGCGCCAAAATTTATGATCGTGTCGTCTATGACCATAAAAATAATCCCCACAAATAACTAACTAGAATAGCTAGGGCAAGTAGGGGTCGAATCCCACAGAGAAGGTTTATGTGATGAACAATTAAAAGATAGAAAGATCTTTTCCAAAAATCGATTAGAAAACAGGGGATTATAAATAACAATTATAAAGCAAACAATTAAACTAAAAATAAAGCAAAGCAAATCTAAATATAAATCTAAATCTAAAGCAGATTATAAAGCAAATTAATAAAACAAACAATAATTAAAAAGCATACTTCTTCACCAGTGGTATCCTTCAATCAAATTAACTATGGATCCTAGATTTAAAAGGTGAATTTCGCATCTTATTCTTGACTGACAACTGATATAGGTTTCCCAACATGTATTTTAGATAAGAGGCCGATTAAAGCTGCAGTTATCCCTATTATTCCTTCAGCGATCGATTACTTTCTTAGGGCTTAAAGATCACTTGAGAACAAAGCATTAAGAACAGTTAATTTTACACACATGCCTATAAATAGAACCATACGAAGAGAAATTTCTCGCCCTCCGGTAGACAAATACCCATTAAGCAGCGATTAAACAAACCTAATTTGCTACATACAATCAAACTTGAGTGATTAATTCTAAGTATGATCTAGCCATAGATCTTCCTCTTACATCCTTAGTGGCCACATAATTCAGATAAGATTCAGAATCATAAAATTATTCTAGGGTTTTGACTACTATCATCAAGAACTTAACACAAAATTATAAGTATAGAAATCTCACCATAATCAATTGATTGAATTCACCAAAGGATCAGAAGTATTAAGGATTTAGCTACTCATGGATTTAGGAAAATCCATGAGAGGCATAAGAATACTTACAGGACTGGGAGAGGCGGAATCTCCCCTTTGAAACCCTAGGGACGTCGACTCCCTCTATTGCTAGAGAGGGTGTCGACTTCTCCCCTTCTAAAACTAGAGAAAAACATAAAAACTAAAGAAAGGTAGAAAAAGAATAAAACTATATGAGAGATTAATTGTGTAGGTGTAAGTGTGATTTGTGATACAGGAGGTGGCTATTTATAGTAGAGGGATAAGGTAGGGCGGTTTATCTTTTCTTGGTCTCCAAGTAGGATTAGGTGTCATCCTAGAGTAGTCTCCAAGTTGGATGAGGATTCTAGAATTTCCTGGAATTTTCTGGATTTGAGCAGGGATTTCGACTTCAGTTTTGGGCTTGAAGATGGCAGATCTGGGCTTTGTACTTCAAAAGAAAGTTGTAGAGCTCGGAGTTAGCTTTCCAACGAGTACTCACGGGCTTAAAACGGACATCTGAGCAGAAAGTTATGGCCTTTTTACGAAGACTGCGCTGAAACCGGGCTAATATCGCAAATCTACGGGATTATTGCGGGATTTGGATATGGGGCCTACAAATTGGGATTTTAACTCCAATTATAGGTTTATATGGGCTGAGTATATTCCCATATAAATAATCCAAAAATCCTCAACTTCAGGGCTTCATCTGGGCTTGTCTTCAATCCTTTGCAAATTAAGCTCCAAATCTTCAATTTTGCTTCTTGAATTAATTCTTCAATTGTCTTCAAATCTTCAAAATATCTTCAATCACGAACTTCGCATCGTCAAATCTTCATTCCAAATGGCTAAATCCATATTTGAGTAAAAAGTCTCCAAAATAGCTCCAAAAAGAGTGAAAAACAATAAGTTTTCACTTTTCTTGTCTTTAGGACCTAAAAACACAAATACTTACAAAATAGCTATAAAAACATGCATAATTTGAGCTCGATCAATTACTCCAAATGGTACATGATGCAGCGGAACCTGTTCAATCCAAAAACACACAAATAACTCAAAGAAAACTCAGAGAAGGTAAATTTGATAACATTATTGAATTCATTGATTAACCTCAAATTTAGGGTTTACAACCTTTAAATAGTCTCAGGAAATAACGAAAATTAAATAAAAATAAAGAAATCCCAAAAATCAATCCAAACGGGCCAAAATAAGAAAAGCGATAAAAACTAAAACTTGTGACAGAAAATTGTAACGACCTTTTTAGACCCTAAACGAAGGCTTACGATTTGAAAGTTATGGCCTATTTAAGTTGGCCCACCTGCAGGAACTTCAGTCTCCGGAAAGGTATAAAAATAGTCAAACGCACATACGGTTTGAAAGTTATGCCCTATTTAAGTTGGCCCACCAGCAGGAACTCAAGCTCAAAATCCAAAACGTTACATGTCCTTTCAAACGGGCTTCTAACGATCCATATGATCCATATATGATATGTCTATCTTATCTGCATCAGTACATTATCAGTTTGAGTGCTCTCATGTTCACCAACCTTTCTGTTAAGCATATTATTTATTTGAGCTCTTTCGTTCGGTATTCCTCCATGGAGTACATTATCAGCTCAACTTCTCTTATCCACCATCATTCCTAAAGCGCACTCTCTTACTCGATCCTCAAATTCAGTGCTCCCTTTTCTGGCATTCATGGAATATCTCTCATTCGTCTCATAGAGCACCATATAGTTTGACAGAGGGGCGCACTACCAAAGCGAGCAATATTCTACGATTCAAAACTCTCCACATGGAGTATACATCGAGATCGTGTACCTTTATGTCCCGCATTACCTAGTCTTGCGACCAGTAAACCTATTTAGCCCAGATCCTCCCAACCCGCCCACCTGATGCTCAGTTTCATAGTCGTTTGTGCAATCACTTTAGAACAGCTTTTATACCTTAGGGGCAATTATTGAGTCCATATAGAATGGCCCAAGGCCATAACTATATATATAGAGAATCCATCCACACATATAGGGTATGGGCTCACTATCTCCACTCTTTAGCTCTTAAGCTCTCCAAACACCTTAAGAACCTATTAACATAGTATCTCCAAACACCTTAAGACCCTATTAACATAGTATCTCCAAACACTTTAAGACCCTAACGACTCCAGTATTGAAGATCAGAATCCCCTATAAACAAAAAAAACCCGGGCCCTTATCTCATGATAAGGTTTGAACCATACATGCATGAACCAAATTTTCTCTCTAGATTATAATTAGTTGTAAAAATCATGAATGGTTGTGCAGGTACTCCCTATATTATTAGTTGAAAAAGTTATGGATAAATGAGATGTTTATGGTGCAAAAATTTTGGGGGCAAAATATCATTAATACAATCTACAATAGTTTTTTTTTAACATCACATTAATACAATAGTTTAGGGAGAAAAAGGCTAATATTATATAGCCATTCTATTTTCTATGTCTATGATATATGAATATAATATTAAAACTATTCCACATGCAAAACTTTTTTCACTTTTCTAACAAAAAACACGGTTTGAACTTAATCAACATTGTGAAAAATGAAGATTAATCTTAATATGTTTGGGTAAAACCTACCCTCTAAAAACATGGGATTAAAACCTACGGTTTTTTAAAACATATATCATTACAGCAAAATTGACTTTCTTATAATTTAATATACGTATTATAATCTAATAATTAATAATGGAATAATTTATGGTAAAAAAAATAAAGGAATAATTAAAATATTATTTAGTAATGACAATAAGGGTATAATCGGAAGTATATTTTAAAAAAATGGGTAGAATCGGAAAACATAAAGTTTCCCTTTATTCGTACTTTTATATATAGTATAGATATATATACTATATATTATTTGAATACCATCTGAAAATTACCGATAGCTCCAATCAACTTTTAATATGGGAGAACCTTTTCACCCCTTTTGATCTTTTCTCACTCTGGAAATTACCAATAGCTCCCATCAACTTTTAACATGGGAGAACCTTTTACCCCGTTTTGGTCTTTTCTAAATTTAGTTAATTACTTAAGAGTCCTTTGGATCTTAATATTATTGGGTTAATGTGTTTGGTTTTTAATGTAAATTCTACCTTATTTTGCATTAACACGACATCATGTGTTTACATTGTGTTTAATTTGTTTGTTTAATTAATGTTGAATTCATTAGATGTGATCATGTGAATTAGTTTTTGCCTTTTCTCACATGATTGATTACTTAAATATCCTTCTAAACTCAACATTGTTGCTTGAAATGCATTGTCTTTATATGTCATTTTATCATAAGGGTGTAATTAGTGTTGTTTCCACCATTTTCCTTGGTTTTTAGTTTTCGCCTTCGGTTCCCGGTAAAAATTATTGGAATTTTCGAGTCTTTTGCGGAAGCATTCGACCCAAACACATTGATTTGATTAGGCTCCATTTGTTTACTCATTTTTAGATTTTCTTCCTAATGTATAGTTTGGTTTTTGCAATTGCCTTTCGTCGGTTCATTTTTCTGCCGAAATTCGAAGAGCCTTTACTCATGAATGCATTTGGAGTTATGGCTATCTGGTGCACTGACGTTTCTTAATCTAGTATTAATGAAAATGAAAATGCAATTAATACAGTTTGTGCTTAAAAAAATCTCTTACCATCTCTTCGTTTTGTAAGAGGTTCCAAATCACTGAACTATTCCTCTTACCTCATTTTTCTTCCCATCGTATTTTGGTTTTTGTCTTTTCCCATTCCTTCTAATGTCCATAGAGAAACAAAATTGGATAGAATTTTTTCAATCTCAGTCAGGTTCCTACCTCTCAGTGACTTCCCTCATCCTTCACTTCGAAACGCCACATTAGTTTTGGGTTTTGTCAATTTATTTTATTGACCTTCGGAGTGTATGTTCATAGGATTTCGATTGCTTAGAATAATGGTTTAGGGTAATTGTTCGTCCAAAGGGTGCGCTCCCTTTGATCACCCACTTTCTCTTTTCTCCAAAAACCACATTTTTTTCCCTTTTCAAGCTCTAGCAGAACACAAAATTTCTCAACTTCAACTCTCAGAAAGGAAATTAAAGGATTTTGGGTTTAGAAATTGACTTGAAGGGGAAAAAGAAGTGTTATGACGGAGACTAGGTTGTATGGCCTTATTAATCAACTAGAGGTTTGTATACGATCGACTCTCTATCTTCTTTTACCTATTATTAAATATTTTTCTTTGTTATTATTAACAAATGTGGCAACCTGTTGTTTTCCACTACTTTCTTTTATATATGATGTATAGATTACTGCAATTTGCTGTTCTGTTTGTCCCTTTTCACTTCTAATATTTAGTTTATGAGGTTTGGGTTTGATTAGATGGATAAAGGATTAATTTAAGTCTTTTATATAATGGGTTTAGAGGAGAATACAAGTTTGTTTACATTGTTTGCTTTGTCTTGCTGTGTCTCCTTAAATTTTTCAGGTATGATATTAATGGTGTCGAATAGTTTTTGATTGAATGGAGTTCTCTGATATTGATAGTTCTTCAATAATGTGGAATTTAAGAGAATTTGTCCTCCCAAGGACTACATACATTTTGATTTCTCTTAGATTATTATTTTTTTAAGATTTGAAAGCTAGTTGAGTCTATTGTTTATCCACTATTTGCTCCACTAAATTAGAACCCTTAACTATTACAAAAAACTATAATACTATTATTTTTATATAATTGCAATATTTAGTTAGAGCAGATTAATTTAACAGAAAAGAATTGAATCTGCAAGAAATATTTAATTATGAACTGAGTGTGAATGCTTCAAAGAGTGTTTGTATTCATGTATAATTGAGGTATTTATACAAGAGATATAACAGGATAAAGATTGAGTAACAAACATATATCAAGGCTATACAATTGATAACTATACAAGCTATAAAGATGAGGGAATACGATATGCCTTATCACCCTCCCTTAAGCTAGGAAAACCAGATAGTACTCGTAGCTTGGTCTTCAAAAACTGAAATCTTGCTCTTGACAGCGGCTTAGTCAGAATGTCAGCAATTTGATCATGACTAGAGATATACCGAACTTGAAGTTCTTTCTTCATTACTTTGTCCCTAACAAAATGGAAATCAATCTCTAGGTGCCGAGACCGAGAGTGAAAAATTGGAGAAACTATAAGATAAGTAGCACTCAAGTTATCACACCAAAGGATAGGTTTGGATGCCAAGGGAAAACCAATCTCAGAGACCAAACATTGTAGCCAATAAATGTCACTAGTAGCAGAGGCCAAGGCTCGATACTCCGCCTCTGTAGAAGAACGGGAAACAGTTCTTTGTTTCTTGGAGGTCCATGAGATCAAGTTGGTTCCATAGAAAAGTGCAAGACCTATGGTAGATTTCCTGTCCTCTAAACATCCTCCCCAATCCGAGTCTGAGTAGGCATGGAGATTAGAATTCGATTGTCGAGAGATGTAGAGGCCATGATTTCGAGTTCCTATCAAATACCTTAGGATTCTCTTCACCGATGTCCAGTGAGTTTCCAATGGAGAGTGCATGTAATGAGAGACTCGGTTGACAACATAGGTAATATCCGGTCTTGTAATTGAGAGATATTGCAATCCTCCAACAATGCTTCTGTACAAAGTCGAATCTAAGAAGGGTTTGTCACCATGTTGGACCATCTTCTGTTGCGGACATGCAGGACTGGAAATGGAGTTTGCATCAGACATCTTGGCTCGTGACAACAAGTCTCCAATATACTTTTGTTGTGTGAGTAATAGGCCATTCAAGTCTCGAAATGCCTCCTACACCGAGAAAGAATTTTCACATTGCCAAGGTCTTTGAGTGCAAATGAGTCCTGCAACGATTTGATCAATCTTGCAAGCAATGTATTACTTGAACCAGTGATTAGAATATCATCAACATATATCAAGCAGTAAAGCCGAATGGATCCTTTGATAAAGAAAAATAAAGAAGAGTCTGTTTTGGAGCCTTGAAAACCAAGTTCAATTAGCTTATCTGTTAAACACTTGAACCATACCCGGGGTGCCTGTTTGAGTCCGTAGAGTGACTTTAAAAGCTTGCAGACATGAGATGGATTATTAGTGTCAATAAATCCAGCCGGCTGTTCCATATAAACTGTTTCTTCCATCTTTCCATGAAGGAATGCATTCGATACGTCTAGTTGTTGTATTGGCCAATTATTCTGCACAACAATGGAGAGAATTAGTCGAATTGTTTGTGGCTCTATCACTAGACTAAAAGTTTTATGATAATCCAGGCAAACCCCTTAGCAACTAGCCTGGCCTTGAACCTTTCCACACTGCCATCTTGACGCTTTTTCACTCGGAAAACCCATTTGCAACCAATTATGTTTTGAGTGTGATTTCTTGGAACTAACTCCCAAGTTCCATTTTGAATAAGTGCATTATATTCCTCTGCCATAGCTTGCCTCCATTGCGGTAATTTCATTGCTTGGGAGGCTGATGTTGGTTTGATAGGATGAGGAACAATATGCGACGCGGCTTTGGGTTTGGGTTTGAGGTTTCTGGTTTGAGATCTTGTCACCATCTTGTGAGTTTTTGGATTATTGTTTTGAGCATATTGTGTTAGATCAACTACTAAAGATAGGCCAGGAGAAGTCGAATCTTTAGGTGAGGGATGGTTTGTAGTAGGAATCGATGGTGAATTTGAAGTCGAAGTCGGTGAAGTAGGGTTCGGGGAGTTAGGGTTTGCAATTGGAGAGGATAGAGTAGTGTCGGTTTGTTTTGATATAGGGGTGGTAGGCTCTTGTGTTTCAATCGGTTTTGGAGATTTGGGTTTTGGATTTGGGCTTTGGTGAATTCGATCAGGCTTGGGTTTATTTGTTGTCATCTGGACTGGTATTGCAGTGTTTTCAGTTCGAGAAAGAGCAATTAGTGTAATCATGTTTGTTGTTACAGCAGGTGGTGCCACTGGGCCATTACTCACTTGGAGAGGAAAAACCCTGTTCATCAAATAAAACATGACGTTGAGATGTTGTATTTTGCTAGTTTCAAGATTAAGACATCTATACCCTTTGTGGATTTTACTGTAGCCCAAGAAGACACATTTTGCAGATCTAGGAGACAATTTGTGTTGAGCATAGGGGCGGAGCCAGGGATAGCAAAGACAGCCAAAGGTCCGTAATTGATCATATTTGGGCTTTTCACTGAAAATTGTTTCAAATGGGCTTTTATGATTAAGTTTTGGTGTCGGTAGTCTATTTATGATGTAGACTGCGGCATCAAAGGAATAGGCCCAATATTTTAACGGGACATTGGCATGATTCATCAGGGCAAGGCCGGTTTCAACAACATGGCGGTGTTTTCTTTCTGCACACCCATTTTGTTCGAGTGTATGTGGACATGAGCTGCGCTGGGTTATTCCAGTTTGGGCCAGATATTCTGTTAAGGCCTGGTATTCTCCGCCCCAATATGCTTGAAATGACTTGATTGGCCTGTCAAAAAAATTTTCAACTATAGCTCGAAACTTTATGAAAATATTCATGACATCAGACTTATTTTTTATGGTAAATAACCATGAGTATTTACTATAATGATCAAAGAAAAGAACATAATAAACTGAATTTTCAACAGACTTTATTGGAGACGGGCCCCAAACATCGGAGCAAACAAGTTCTAATGGCTCTTTGGCCTGAAAAAAAGAGTCTGAAAAAGCCAATTTCTTGGCTTTGTTAATGCAACAGGCATGACATAGATTAGAAATACTGGAGGATTTGAATGAAATTGAAGCATCATTTAATGCTTTGCGAACTGTCCTAATTGAAGCATGGCCAAGTCGAGCATGCCATGTAGATAAGCTAGCAAGGTGTGCACGAATTGGTTGTCTGTTGAATTGAAGTGGATAAAGACCATCCTTACTCCGGCCTCTGAACAAAACCTGTCTCGTGGGGATATCCTTTATGCCAAAATGATAAGGAAACAATTCCAAGGAGACATTGTTATTTCGTGTGAAAGATTGAATTGATAATAAATTGTTAGAAGCAGAGGGCACATGTAATATGTTATCAAGCTTAAAGGAATTGGAACCAGCAGAAGCAATAGAAGAACCAGTATTGGAGATAGGAAGAGTTTTACCGTTTCCGATCATGACTGAATATGTGCCATTGTATTCATTGTGAATCCCAAGATTTTCCAAGTCCGCAGTGATATGGTGAGTGGCACCAGAATCTGCTAGCCAAGTGCTCGAGTTTGATTGTTGAGTTGCTGCAAGGTTGTTTTGTGGCTTGGGTGTGTTTCGGTTGGTTGATGTTCTTGGTGAAGGACATTGCCGAGCATGATGACCAAGACCATTACAATTGAAGCAGGTGATGTTTTGAGGTTCATTGAAATTACCTCCTTGATTATAAGATTGCATCGCCTGGTTATAATTTTGAGACATATTGCCTTGCCTACCACGACCCCTACCACCGCGTCTTCCTTTCCCTCTGGTTTGAGACCCTTGTCGAGAAGCAAATTGAGCAGAGGGTGTTATGGAGGGTGCGGTTTGGTCAGCTCCAAGTTGAGCTTCTTCACTTAGTAGTAAACCATATAGGTTTTCAAATTTTATTGGCTCCAATCTCGCCTCCAAAGCTCTTGTAAAGGGGCGATAGATTTATCCTAGTCCTCCAAGAACTGCATCAACAAGCAATTCTTCATCTAGGGGACTGTTTAGGGCAGCTAGTTGATCAAAGAGGCCCTTTGCACGCTGCATATATGCAGTAATTGTCTCATGTTTTCGCTCAATTTTGAGCAAGGCAGACCTAATCTGGCGGATTTGTGGCTTTGCGCCAGAGGAAAAGGAAGCAACGAGCTTCTCCCATGCTCGTTTTGCAGTGGTGACTCCAACCACTTGAGGTAACACTCCCTCAGACAATGAGCATGTGATCCATGCTAACACCATTTGATCTCTTTGAAACCATTTTTGGTATGCGGGATTAGGTTGATCGTTGGCTAGGGTTGTTGCCGGTGGATTGCTCTCCCCTTCGATGTGATCTATTAAGTTATAGCATTGGATTATCGGCCTTATTTGGGCTTGCCAAAGTAAGAAATTGGTAGGGGTGAGTTTAACAGAGACTTGTTGGGAGATATTAGGGAAGGAAGAGATGGTGGCAGTGGGTTGAGCAGCGGTGGGGCGTCGCTTGGTAGCTCTGTTGGTTCCCCACAAGCCTCTCGTTTTGGCAAGTCCGCTAAGGGGACTAGCTACAATAATCAATCTACAAAGAAAAGAAATGTTTGTAAGAACTGCCGCAACGATCATGATGGACCTTGCCCATTCCCTGCCAGGTGTTTTCAATGTGGTAGTCAGGGTCACCTTCGTAAGGACTGCCCGCGTGTTCAGGGCACTCAGAGTCAAGCCGGTCAGGGTGGCCGAATCTTTAATACCCGTCAACATACTATTGCTGCCCACATAGCCTCTGATAGAGGAATTTCTGGGTCGGGGTCCAACACTCGGGGCAGAGTTCAGACCCGACTCTACACTATGACACGTGAAGCTGCACAGGACAACCCGAACTCCATTACGGGTAAGTCTTTAAGTATTTATTTATTATACTTGAATTTTCATTAAATCATCTTCCTTGCTCATCTAATGATTAAGGTCAATAAATTTATTATCATATGTCATGCATAACCCTTAGAACTGTTGTACTATTCCGGAATTATGTGAGAGCTTTGATTGATACTGGGTCAGAGCACTCGTACGTAAGCTATGAGTTCGCTCAGTATGCCAATGTACCATTGTCTCCGCTAATCCCACAATTAATTGTTCAAACGCCATTCTTAGAGAGCTTGCTAAAGACAGATGTGTTTAAAGATTGTAATTTGCTTGTGGGTAATGTGGTGTTTGAAGCGGATCTCATTCCATTGGAGATTTATGATTTTGATGTGATTTTGGGAATGGATTGGTTGAGCAGGCATGGTGCCCAAATTGATTGCCAAACCAAGACCTTGATGTTAAAGAAACCTGACTACCCGGTGATTGAATTTCAAGGTGAGTTAAATGTTTTGAAGACTCGCCTCATTTCGGCTGTCAAGGCTAGGAAATTAATAAGTAAAGGGTGTTTGACTTTTCTAGCCCATGTTAAAGATTTGTCACTCCCTAGTGAAGATTGTAGTAACATTCCAGTGGTGAATGAATTTTTTGATGTGTTTCCGGATGAGTTGCCGGGTTTGCCTCCAGATAGGGAGTTTGACTTTGCCATTGATGTTGTGCCTGGCACGAACCCAATTTCTATTCCGCCATATAGAATGGCACCTGCTGAGTTGAGGGAATTGAAGATTCAGTTACAAGAACTGTTGGATAAGGGCTTTATTAGACCGAGTACCTCCCCTTAGGGTGCACCGGTCTTGTTTGTTAAGAAAAAGGATGGGAGCTTGCGCTTATGTGTGGATTATCGGCAGTTGAACCGGGTGACTATTAAAAATAAGTACCCATTGCCGAGAATTGATGATTTATTTGACCAACTTCGGGGAGCCGGTGTGTTTTCAAAGATTGACCTGAGGTTGGGTTATCATCAGTTAAAGATACGGCCGGGAGATATTGAAAAGACGGCTTTCCGAACTAGATACGGTCACTATGAATTTTTAGTGATGTCTTTCGGTTTGACTAATGCTCCAGCGACTTTCATGGACTTGATGAATCGAATTTTTCATCCGTATCTAGACAAGTTTGTGATTATGTCCATCGATGATATATTGGTGTACTCTGTGAATGAATATGAACACGCCCAGCACCTTCGCATAGTTCTCCAGACTTTGCGGGAACATCGGTTATATGCGAAGTTGTCCAAGTGTGAGTTTTGGCTTACTCAAGTTGCTTTTCTAAGGCATATTGTTTCCAAGGATGGAATATGTGTGGATCCAGCAAAAATCGAAGCTATTTTGAATTGGAAGAGTCCAAGAACTGTTACAGAAATTAGAAGTTTCCTTGGTTTAGCAGGGTATTACAGGCGGTTCGTGGAAGGTTTCTCTCTGATTGCTGCACCGCTTACACGGTTGACTCGGAAAGGAGTACCGTTTGAGTGGGATGACAAGTGTGAGAAGAGCTTCCAAGAACTTAAGCAACGTTTGGTGTCTGCACCGATCTTGACACTTCCCACTAGTGGTAGGGGTTATGTTGTGTATAGCGATGCTTCTCAGCAAGGCTTGGGGTGTGTACTCATGCAAGATGATAAGGTGATTGCTTATGCTTCTCGACAGTTGGAGAAACATGAGGAAAACTACCCCACTCATGATTTGGAGTTGGCCGCAGTGGTTTTTGCTTTAAAAATTTGGAGACACTATTTGTATGGGGAGGAATGCCAAGTTTTTACTGATCATAAAAGTCTTAAGTATTTGATGACTCAGAAGGAGTTGAACTTAAGACAAAGGAGATGGTTGGAACTAATTAAGGATTATGATCTTGTTATTGACTATCATCCGGGTAAGGCCAATGTTGTAGCAGATGCTTTGAGTCGGAAGTCATCCACCACCCTGGCTAGAATCAAGTCTTACCTTCCTCAACTAGTTGGGATTCGCTCTGTGGGAGCAAACCTTATTGGTGGCTATCAGGGGACCCTCCTAGCTAGGTTCGAGGTTCAGCCGACCTTGGTGGATCAAGTTAGGGATTCACAAGAAGTAGATGAAAAACTAAGTGCAGAATTGGAGAAATTGTACTTGGGGATGCCTAATGAGTATTCTCTTCGAGATGATGGAGTTTTACAAAAACTTGGCAGAGTGTGTGTACCGGACAATGAGGAGTTGAAACAGGCAGTCTTAGAGGAGGCTCATTCCTCGGCTTATGCTTTGCACCCAGGAAGCACTAAAATGTACAGGACAATCCGTGAAAGCTATTGGTGGCCGGGTATGAAGAAGGACATTGCGGAGTTTGTATCCCGGTGTTTGGTATGCCAACAAGTGAAGGCCGAACATCAGAAGCCCGCTGGGACCCTACAACCATTACCGATACCGGAAAGGAAGTGGGAACATATTACTATGGATTTCATTTCTGGGTTGCCGAGAACTCGTCATGGTCATGATGCCATTTGGGTGATTGTGGATCGGCTTACTAAGTCTGCACATTTTCTCCCCGTGCGAATTACGTTTAGCACCGAGAGGTTAGCTAGACTTTACGTGGCCGAAATTGTTCGACTGCATGGTGTGCCTGTTTCTATAGTGTCGGATCGAGATCCCAGATTTACATCTCGATTTTGGCCTAAGTTACAACACGCCATGGGGACAAGGCTAAAATTTAGCACTGCTTTTCATCCCCAAACTGATGGTCAGTCTGAAAGGACTATTCAGACATTGGAAGACATGCTTCGGGCTTGTATACTAGAGTTTCAAGGTAGTTGGGATGACTATGTGGCTTTAGCGGAGTTTGCATACAACAATAGCTATCAAGCTAGTATTGGCATGGCTCCGTATGAAGTACTTTATGGGCGGAAGTGTAGAACTCCAGTATGTTGGGATGAAGTGGGAGAACGGAAGTTGTTTAACATTGAGTTGATTGATGATATGGTCGAGAAGGTGAAAATGATTCGAGACCGCCTTAAAGTAGCACAAGATCGGCAAAAGAGTTACGCCGATCACAGACGGAGAGATCTAGAGTTCAGAGTTGGTGATGCAGTTTTCTTGAAAGTCTCCCCATGGAAAGGTGTGATTCGGTTTCGCAAGGGTGGAAAGCTCGTCTCCTCGTTACATTGGACCATTCGAGATTGTAGAAGCGGATTGGTACCAGTGGCTTATAGCTAAACTTGCGCTCGGAGCTTGGGCGTATTCATGATGTTTTCCATGTGTCGATGTTGAGGAAGTACGTTCCGGATCCATCTCATGTCTTACAAGCGTTGCCAGTCGAATTGGATGAAAAGTTGAATTTTGAAGTGCAACCGGTTAGAATTTTGGATCGGCAAATGAAGAACCTTCGAAATAAACAAGTCCCTATTGTGAAAGTTCTTTGGAGGAGTCAAGCAGTTGAAGAGATGACTTGGGAGCCTGAGGAAGCGATGCGCAAGCAATATCCGCACCTTTTTGGTTATTAAGGTACGTTCGTTTATAATTTCGAGGACGAAATTCTTTCTAGGAGGGGAGAATTGTGATATCAAGACTTAATTAGAGACTTAAAATACTTATCAAGCATTAATTTGGGATTATTTGAATTTAATTGTTGATTTAAGTTGAATAAGTTTGTGGGAGGGTTATTTTTGTTATGTTAGAATATTAAAGGATTTAATTGAGAGGATCTAAGAGTTTGGGGGGCAAAACTGTCATTTTGCCCCTAAGTTTATATAGTGTCTTCCTCTTCCTCCACCCAAATTTTGCTTCAAATTTTTCATGCCTAAACCGAACCCTCTCTTTCATTTTCTCTCTTCAAATTCTTTCCAAATCCTTACCCATTCTAACATTCAAAGGTGAATAATCAATCCTCTCAGTATCCTCTACCCTTAAACACCACAAGTGAAGAGATTGGTTGGAAAAAAAAATGGAGTTTTGAAGCTTATAAAAAGGAGTTTCGGGTTAGTGAAGTTTTAAGTTGTTTAATGAGTTTTGGAGTTGTATTTTTGGTTTATAAGGTGTATATAATGAAGTTAAGATGATTATTGGTTGTGTTTTAGGAATTGTTGATGATTTGGAGCATTTGGTAAGTTAAGAACAAGCTTGAATGTTGGGTAAGTTATTGTTGTTGAATTTGTTGTTTAAATGGATTTTGATGTTGATTTCTGTAATGGGGATGTGTTGTTAGTGTTAGAAATTGAATTGAAGTGGTTTAAATGATGGATTTTTGGTGTTTTAGGGGCTGGAAAAAAAAAATCAAAAATCATGACCATCGCCGGAATCTGGAAATTTTTTCCGAGATTCCGGCCGATTCGGGGCTGGCCAGCCGGTGGCTGACATGCCACCAGGCAGCCGGCAGGGCCAGCAGGCCAGGCCAGCGC
>AWWV01009914.1:0-32574 GCA_001974805.1 Corchorus capsularis | reverse complement strand
TATATATATATATATATATATATATATATATTTTATTCTTTATTTTGTGACTTCATTTGGGATTTGGATGCAGGCTGACTACAAACCTGTTCTTCGAGAACTTTTGGCAACCCATTGTTGACAGAATTTTTTCACAGGTCAGTGGTCATGGTCTTTAGTTCTCTCAATTTCACCAATTGAGACACCATCTTGAATTTTGATTGTATATCAAGAAGTGAGGATGGTCAAACATTTACGAATACAAATGTAATGTAATACATTTACATGATTTTGTTTCAATGTATTTTCATTATATACTAAACTTTCATTTCTAATTAATATTTATTATTATTTGAATGTTTGTTTTAATTGAATATTTATGATTTATTATTTCTTATTATTTTCAAGTATTTCAAAACATATTTTGTTCAAACGCGTTGTGCCACGTGCGTTGGTAAAAACTAGTTATGGATAAAAATATTAAGACTTATGAACATTAATCTTAATTTGGTACCAAACCTTTTGTTTAATAGTAACTTGGTACCAAACCTTTTATTTTGTCCAATTTGATACCAAACGTTTTATAAATGGGTTAATTTAGTACTTTTTCGGGTTGAGCTCAGAAAGTGCAACCCACGCGCCGTTAAGCCTTAACACCGTTATCCTACGTGGCTTTTTAAATATTTTTTATTATTTTTAAAATTTAAAATATATTTTTTAAAAATTTTTAATTTTTAAAATTTTTTTAATATTTTTAAATCGACTCAAATACGTACTAAACATTTCAAAATTGACTCAAATAGGTACTAATATTCAAAATTGGCTCAATTTAGATTTTTTATGCTACTAATTATTTCAAATCTCTCTCTTTTTTCCCGTAAAATCATTGAGATCTTTGGATTTTTCTAACTAAGTTTTGCCTATTTAAACGGAAATAAGAATTTAGCCTAAAGAAAATAAGAAGCAATAACACAAATATGCTAAACTTGTAAAATAAATTCTTAACAATATGTATAGCCATTAAATATCCATAAAAAAGCAAATGTCAACTAAATAGCAATTTTGAACAAAAAAAATAAATACAACTATCATAAATTTCAAATTTTTTCTTTTCCCTTAGCATCCAGAGGTTGAGGAGGCTGATCCTTGTTGGCCTGATTTTCTTTCCTTCAATCTCTGCTTCTGAGTTCACATCATACCCATAATGAAAAGGCAAAAATTAATTAATATGTTAGCATAAATTCATTGATATGGCTAAAATATTGTCTACTACAGGCTTAGATTTAAATATTAGAACTCCATATGATCAAAGATATCTCAATTGAAAGACATAACAATATTTGGTCAGAAGCTACCAAACTATATAGCTTAAAGAAAGTCCAAGCACATGCTAAATAAACTGTTAGACAGTTTTTAGCATTTAATCATTAAGAAGATTTAAAAACTCTTGCTATAAAATATTAAGTTGCAAAGGATAACAGGATAAATAATGTGCTCCAACTATGCAGAAAGACCTATACCAGATGAACAACAAAAACGAAAGCTCAGTATACTAGGTTCATAAATTCTTAAAAGTATGAGATTCATACTCAATATAGCTTCTTAGTGACTCTTAACAACATGCTAAAAATATTTGCCCATCCTTGAGATTACATTGTTTAGTACTAATCAATGCAAAAAATAGAATTGGCAGACTCCTTCCCCTCACCCTCTGTGAAATTGTCTTCTTTGTCTAGAAATAGAATGAAGTCGGTGTTGAAAGGGAGGGATTTTTAGTTTGAGGTTCATTTCTTGAATTCAAACGAGAAAGGTTAGGGAGTAGGGAGGAAATGAACATATTCGGGTTTTAACTTGACCCAATGGCGGAGGACGGAGATCGGGAAGGTTTGGGAGATTCGGGTATGTTTGAATCGAGACTGTTACAAGCGGCTTTAGGATAAAAGAAGGTCGGATTCAAGATCGCCGAGGTTGGAAGAGTCGATCTGGAAAGTTTCAAACAGAATGACGACGGCAGGAGGGAGATCAAGCCAGCGGCGGGGCTAGGGTTTTGTGGAAAGGGGGATCGGTTTTGAAGGACGAAGAAGGAGAAGGGAAAAGGAAAGAGGAAATAAAAGGAAAAGAAGAAAAGAAAATGGAGAGATAAAAGGAAAATATAATTAGATTTTTTAAATATTATTTTATTAAGTAAAAATGCCACGTGCCTTTTTTTTATCAAACATCTATTCGCGCGTTATTTAACGCGCGTGTGGTTTACTCACTGACGGACGCTTGAAAAAGTACCAAATTGACCCATTTATAAAACGTTTGGTATTAAATTGGATGAAATAAAAGGTTTGGTACCAAGTTACTATTAAACATAAAGGTTTGGTACCAAATTGAGATTTCAGCCTTATTATTAATTCAATATTTTATGTTTTATTTATTATTATTTCTCAGGGAACTTTACATTGGAATTGTTTTTAGAGTCCACTAGGCAGATAATTCTTTTCTTGAGGGCGTAAAATTGTTGAAAACCGTTTCGAATCGTGACTTGAGGAAGACTATGTGTTTCTTGATCTTTAGCAATATCAAGTTTTAGTATTGGGGTATGAATTTCTTCACTTCTAAGTATTAAGAGTAGAATTTTTTTTATTTGCTATTTATGGTTTTTGGATATTTGCTTATCGTTGTTGGTGTTTTTTTTTTCTTTGAAATAGTTGTTGATTTCCATAATCTCTTCAAAGAATTAATCAGAATTCTTGATGACAAACTAGAAGGCAAGTTCAGTATCCGACTTAGAAGTAGAGAAAAGCCCAACCTTTAATGATTGAAATGTTTTTATTTGAGTCTAACATGAAAATACAGTGAAATGGTTTTTTTTTATTTGAGTCTAATATGAAATTGCTTCTTTTGGCGTAATATATAAAATCAAATGGAGTCTGAATTGTTTTTTGAAGCAAATAATTTAGCATAAGGCTACTCTTACAAGTTTGATCAGATTAACGCCTTCATAATCATGCATTATTGTTAATAGAAATATTATAAAATTGTTTGAGTGATTAGAATGTATGAATCAAATCTGTTATAGATCACATGATCATCAATATTCTGCATTTTTTCAATATTTTCTTAAGATGTATTTTGATTGTTACTTACATTACTACATTCTAACTACATGCATATAGTCTTTGACACAAATGAATTAAGACCTCAATTGCAGGAATAAGGAAAAAAATGATTTACATATTTTCACTAATATATATCGATAATAATATGTACGAGAGGGATAGCTCGCGCTGGCGTGCGCTGGCGCGTCGAGCATTTTAAAATTTGAATTGTTAAATATTGCTTTTATATGAATTGCCTTCAATTTGGTGTATTTTGATTGTTACTTACATTAGTACATTCTAATTAGATGAATAGTCTTTGACACAAATTAATTAAGACCTCAAAGCAAGGTTAGCTTTGCGAATATCTCACAAATTCAGACCTCCTTGGTTTAGGGATGGCAATGGTGCGGTTTTTTGCGGATATCCGACCCGTTTAAAACCGTTTAAAATCTGAAACCGTTTACTAAACGGTTATGGAGCGGTTTTGGATAGTCGAAGCACTATCCGTTGCGGTTTTGGAGCGGTTTCAGTTTTAGGGTCTTGGATAGCGGATATCCGCATAAAAACCGATTATAATCTACTAGTGGTTTTGGATAGCGGATATCCGCATAAAAACCGTATAAAATCCGTTTAAAACATAAAATTTGACTAATTTGGTGGTTTTGGATTCGGATTCGGTTTTTAAACGGATATCCGCTTAATAAATGGTTTTGCGGTGCGGATTTGGATATTGTTAAACGGTTTCGGTGCGGTTTTGGTTATTAGGTTTAAAATTTTAAACGGTTTTTAAGCGGATTTGGATAATGGATAGTTAAACGGTTTCGGTTTTGGATAGTGAAAATTTCGCGGTTATCTGCACCGCTGCCAACCCTACCTTGGTTCTTTGAAAGACAGACTGAATTCCAAGAAACACCATATAGTCGACGGTTGCCATTGTCATTACCCCATAGGAAATTTCTCATCAATTTCTCCAAGTCGGAGATAACGCTGCTGGGCAGAAGAGTTGTTTGCATAATATAGGATGGAGGAGCCCTTAACACTGATTGAATGAGTACTACATGACCTGCCATAGAAAAATACTGATTGCCCCAAGATAATAACCGAGCTTGAGCTTTGCTGAGTATATCACTTTAAATGTTTTTAGTTACCCTCCGATGTATCATAAGAGCCCCAAGGTACTTGCCAAAGTCATCCGTGAGAACAATACCACAATGATTGCTCAAAGATAAAGCAGCATGTTGGGCGATATTGGAGGAAACCAAGATTTTGGATTTAGCAAGGCTGATTTTATCACCTAGAGTTTATAAGGGTCTTTTAACTCTTTATATATACTAGTCATTACTTTCACGTGCCTTGCACGTGACCTAATATGTTTAAATTAAATTAAAATTAAAATCTTAAGTATACTACTAATTTTATCCTAAAGAAGCATATTATTATAGCTGGCAAAATTTCACTCGAGTATGGGTATCCGACTCAATCGCCTGAAGCCAAACCTTATCCAGCCCGATTTGACCAAAAATTCCGCTCAATTCGAAAACGATATGACCCGATTTCAAATCCTTAATGACTCAAACCTGAATCATTCCGAATCAGATTAATCCGAGAGATTAATCCGAAATTACCCGAATCAGGATTAATTATATTTAAATAACCCGAATTCGAAAAGAATTGAACCTGAAAATCGGAGGCTCAAACCCGAAATTATCTGAACCATATGACCCGAAATTCAAAAAGACCAGAACCAAAATTGACCCAAACCCAAATGAGCCGACATTTGAGCGATCCGAATCCAACCCAACCTAAAACCGAAAATTAACCGAACCCTTATAACCCTAAATTTTGTTACCCGAAACTAACCTAACTCAGATAACCGAACCTAATTCCAACCCAACCAGCCCATTTGTATATACATTTGATTTTACTATTAAAGTAACAAAAGAAATTATCCTACGCAAAGAAAATTATTAACAAAGCAAAATAGCAAATTTAAACTCACATTAAGAGTTACATTTATCTAGCAAAAAATTAATTATAAATCAAATAAAATAATTGCACGTTAGGGAAATAATAAATTTTAAATATATGTCAATCACAATAACCTTTTAAATTAAAATGGTAAAAATAAAATAATTATAAAATATTGAATTTAAATAAATGAAAATAGAGATTTTAGTAAAATAAAACTGTATATTCAAAATTTTAATATATTCAATTTTTATTAAAAAATAGTAAAATGATAAAAATAAAGAAATTATAAAGATATTAGATTTAATAATTGAATAAAAATAGAGTTTTTAGTAGAATAAAACCACAATAGTTTAAGCAAAGGCATTTAAGAAATATATTAAAAAAAATGAGGGTATAATAGTTGATTCAAAAGTTTCACAAAACTCGTACTTTTATATATACTAGTCTTCGCTTCCACGTGCGTTGCACGTGATACTTTAAATTATATGAAGATTAAAATATTAAGCATATACTACTAATTTTGTCCTAAAAAATTATATTATTAGAGATGACAAAATTTCATCCGAGTGTGGGTATTCGACTCGACTGCCTAAAACCGAACCAGATCCAACTCGATTCGACCAAAAAATCCGCTCAATTCGAAACCGAAATTATTTGACCCCAAATCATTAATGACCCGAACTCGATCAACCCGAAATTACCTAAATCGAGATTAATTATATTTAAATGACCAGAATACGAAAAGACCTAAACCTGAAAATTAGATGCTAAACCAGAGGCTCAAACCCAAAATTATTGGAACCATATGACCCAAAACCGAAAAACACCCAAACCAAAAATGACCTAAATCCAAATGACCCGACATTTGAGCGATCCAAACTCAACCCAACCTAAAACCAAAAATTAACCGAACCCGTATAACCCAAAATTTCCTTAACCCGAAACTGAACCCAAATCCAACCCTACTAGCCCATTTATATATACATTGGGTTTTACCATCAAAGTAACAAAAGAAATTATTCCACACAAATAAAAATATTAACAATGTATAAAACAACAAATTTAAACCCACAACAAAGTTGTATTTATCAAGAAAAAAATAATTATAAGTCAAATAAAATAATTACACGTTAGGAAAATAACAAATTTTAATCATAATACATTGAACTATCAAATAGAAAATGTCAATCATAATTACTTTTTAAATTAAAATGGTAAAAATAGAAAAAATTATATAAAATATTGAATTTAATTAAATGAAAATAGAGTTTTTAGTAGAATAAAATTGTATATTAGAAAAAATTTTAATATATCCAAATTTTTTGGTAAAAATAAAGTAATTATAAAGATATTAGATTTAATTAAATGAAAATAGAGTTTTTAGTAGAATAAAATTGTATATTAGAAAAAATTTTAGTATATCCAAATTTTTTTGTAAAAATAAAGTAATTATAAAGATATTAGATTTTATTTAATTGAATAAAAATAGAGTTTCTAGTAGAATAAAACTATAATAGTTAAGTAAGGGCATTTACGACAATATATTTGAAAAATAAGGGTACAATAGGCAATTCAAAAGTTTCTCAAAACTCGTACTTTTATATATAGTATAAATAGATAAATAGATAGATAATATAGATAGATATAGATATATAAATATATAGATATAGATAAAATATATACTATGATTTGGGTCCATAAGTGGGCCTTTGGATCCGATAGACTATATTGGGCCATTTATAAAATATATTACATGCTATATATATATTATAATAATTAGGGTTTGGCTGGGGTTTATTGACATCTAATTAGGGTTTGTAAAGATGCCGGGGAATTTATCGGTACCATCCTTACCAAGAGATGCGTGGGAAAAGTGGTGCAGGGATGGTGTCGTGTGCTTCGCTTTTAACGGACTGGAAGGATTGAGGATCTTCTTCGCCTATCCAAAAGATCGATCGGTCTACCACGTTGTTGATTTCGATTATGGCGTTCTCGGCGGCGAGCCTGACTCGTATGCGTCTATGCTTGGTTGCACCATGGTTGATTCCAAGATCTATGTACTCAGCGGCGAGGAGAGTGCTCCCGTCGCTGTCCACTATTGCGATGTGAGAAATCAACTGCCTTCCGGCCTCTATGATTGGGAGCGGGGCCCTAATCTGAATACTCACAAGCATGAAGCTTTGGTGTTTTCTCTTGCGGGTAGCATCTATGTGCTTTCTCGTGCTCTTGATTACAAGTGTGATTACAAGTGTTGTGATCCTTTTGAGGTCCTGAAAGAAGCCGGTAAGAAGGGATCTAAATGGGAGTCGCTGCAAGTTTCGCCAATTCTTACCCAAAAGAGCGTAGTGCTTGGGTCCTGTGTCGATGAAGATGGTAAGCAGATCCTTATTCTTGTAAGTGCTAAAGGTGAACAATTTTTGTGTAAATATGATGCCAATTTGAATGAGTGGAAGGATGAGAAAGTGGATTCTCTTGATTATAGTTTCCCTGTCAAACCGCGCAACCCATTTGTAATTAATGGTGGGGGTTCGTCTTTTAGACTTGGAAGAGCAATGATAGATCCTCTGGGTTTGAACATGGTTGAGGTTGAGTCCCTGATAAAGCCAAAGGGTATTCTTTCATTTGGAGAGGCAGATCCATATCCGTACGTCTGGCATCTTCTCCCTTTAAGGGGTGGTAAAAGCTTCTGTCTCCTTGCATTATACACAGATATTTTGTTTGGTACTGAGCGTCATGTAAGATTTGTCACTTTTGATTTGGATGAGGATCATTCAAATCTAAAAAGAAAACGTTTTGAGCAAAAAAAGTACTATGAGATTAAAAACTTGGAAACGGTGGATATTCATTTTGGGTGCAAAAATGGAGAAAAAATTCCTACTCAGCGGAAGCTACGTCTCGTGCCTTATGGTGTCTGCAGTAAAGTGTAATCTACTCCCCCTTTTCTCCAGTTATTATTTAGGAATTCGCTTTTGTCCATGTTATATATAGCTAATTTTTATCTTTATCTCTATTGCAGTGGCTCGTTTCTTAATTGCTAAATGTTCATTGAAAATATGCAGAAGAGTGGGTGAGTTCCTATCTTTGTAACATCTCAATATTGTGCTACTTCCATTCTCCAATTGGCTTGCGTTATTAGTTTGTTTTTATGGTTAGAGGTTAATTAATTAGAAAACGTTGGAACCTTCTAATGCTCTTAAAGCATGGCCTTTCTTCATTCTAGCTATTAGTGTCTATATATACATTGTAATGATATGCTATGTGTTACATACAAAGCTAAGCTAAATATTAGCATAGTATTATGATGTTAATTACTAGCTCGATTTTCAATTCCTCAATGCATATTACGTGCTTTCAGGTCTACCACCATTCCCTATCCCTCCCCAAGTATATATATCTTTGTGATTTCTACCCTAAATAAAACTAGCAGTGTCGATTGAGGACATCCACAAGTGTGTGTGTATATATATATATATATATAAACTTTGTTGTTTTGTCAAGGTCCGAGCGTAAATTGTTTCTTGTCTGGCGTTCATTTTTTTCCGAGCATAAATAATTAGCTATATGGATCTTTTAAAACAAAATTTGGATGGAATATATTAAGAGTGACCACATTTGATTTGCTTTTGAAACTTGAGTAACAATTTGGTTGGGACAAATTAAAGTTTAACGAATCTAATTGTGAAATATAGATTAAAGCTTAGTGACTAATGATGAAATTTACTCAGAATTTTAAAAAGTCAAGGAAATTATAATGACTTTATAAGTATTAACTAGTCTAGAATGATCATGATCATGATAAATGGGTTTATATTAACTAGAAAAGTATATATTATATCATCATGGTCATTATAAGTATATTATAAAATATTATAACATATGTCATGCTGCACAAGGGAGGTAATAAATCTGCCCTCGTTGCCAGATCTCATTGAGCAAGGACTTAAATCAGAGATTAATTAATTGGAAAATATTGAAATCTAAATTTTTTTAACTACGATTCTTTTTTTTTTTTTAGGAAATTTTTAACTACAATTCTATGCTATAATGCAATTCTTATGTTTTCAACTATGTACATCCACGGCTTCATTGATATAGATTGATGATATACATTCAAATTCAATTTTCTATTTGGTCGGCTTGTGAATTAATTAGACAGTTGTATAACTGTCTAGTACGTATATATCGGGTACACGTTTTCATTAAATCCATAAGAAATTTGGAGTTTTGATATGTATATATGGTCAATGCTTCTGGAATTAAACTAATTTCAAGCAAGAAATTAATAGGTGGCGTAATCATATATAGTCTACTTAGATTTGTATGTGTATATACACTAAATTACGCAAGAAAAGGATTTGTTAGATTGGGGATGAAGCTTTGTACCAAAAAAAATATTGGAGATAAGCTGGAATTGAAACGAAGAAATTCTAGCCACAAGTTATATAAATTTTAAAATATTATTTTAGCTTACATGTGATGTGAGGGATCACGGAATTCTCGGTTTCTTCCACCAAATAAAGAGGTGAATATTTTAATAACTGTAAAACTCTCTGAATTAGAACAATATATCTGCGCCCCCAAACCCAAATTTAGAATTAAATGTTTATTTGTAAATGACAAAGTTTAAGAAAAAGAACACCCGGATTATTAGCTTAATTTGTGAGTGTATCGTGTCTGGACCCAAGTTCCATAGAATATGAGTTTAATAGTTTGTTTATTTATTTGTTTGTTTAGTTTGTAATCAGTTTATTTAAGACAATTTTCTTAATTTGTATTGGATTCATAAGATATTTGGACATATAAGAAATTCTCGTGATTGTAATGAGATTTTAATTTACCTCTTAAATAAAGTGATTTTTTGACCGATACTTTATATGATGTGGTGAATCTCACAAAAAAATTAGTTATCAAATGAGCGGGCAATTAGCCTGTAAAAGTATTTTATATTTTACATAAAAAAAGTACTATTTTATATTTAAGATTTTAATAGTAAAAGATATTTGACGCTAAATATGAAATAGACAAAATAATAATTACTCCCTATAATTATTAACATGATTCCTCCTAAAAAAATTATTAACATGAATAGACCGAACTTGTATAACATTTTTTCTCATGAATTGAATTGGTTAATTACTTTAACCGGCAGCTATACATTTGACTTGACTATGTTTCTTGTCTACGTACATGTCATAATCTAAAGCTGAATAATCGGCTAGCCGCCGCTGTTATCCATAGGTACCTTATGTATGGTCGTTAATATTAAGCTTTTTACCAAAAATAGTTAAATTTTTATGTTCATGCAACCAACGACAATCGAGTATTATTCAAAATCTGTTTTCCTTTCCACATGAATAAGTTTCTATACGTTCGATGTATTCAATATTTTTCCGAAATGAAAATTATTTTTCCATCCTACAAAATTTGCCTTCAAAAAGCTCCTCATACGTCGTGTCAAAGAAATTGTATAATCTATTTGCACCGTTTTGCATCTATATATATAATATGATCTACCTACACCAACGAATTTATGTAACTTAAATGTCTTCTCTCAAGGTTTTTTTTTTTTAATCATAATTCTTCTCTCAAGTTTAGTTCGTATATTATTGGCATAAATACCACTTTGCACCCTTAAGTTTGTACGGACTGCCATTTTGCCCCCAACTTTTTTATTTTGACCAAAACGCACTCTAAAGTTTTATTTTTGTGCCACTTTGCACCCTCTGTCCGGTAGGACAAAACAAATCGATTGCGGCGTCCGACGTGGCATGCCACGTGGACAAAAAATGACACGTGGCATGTATCCTTTTGTGCACATGGCATGGCACGTGCCATTTTTTGAAACATGTGGCATTCCACGTGTCACTTTTTGGTACACGTGGCGTGACATGTGTCACTTTTTGGTACATATGGCACGACTTTTTGGTAGATGTGGCGTGCCACATGTCACTTTTTGGTACACGTGGCGTGTCACGTCGGACACCGTGATAGAATCGTTTGTCCTACCATGACAGAGGATGCAAAGTGGCACAAAAATAAAACTTTAGGGTACGTTTTGGTCAAAATAAAAAAGTTGGAGGCAAAATGACAGTCCGTACAAACTTAAGGGTACAAAGTGGCATTTATGCCATATACAAAGTGGCATTTATGCCGTATATTATTTCTTCAAAAAGTTTAGTTCATTCCTTATAAATGTCTTTTAGGGGATTTCTAGAGTTGAGGCTCACCTCATTAATTTGTTGATGGGGAAAAAGTCCAACTCAAGAAAGGGGTGGGAGATGAATGGTTTAGATTAATCTATATAGATCGTGTTTAGTATGGGTGATCATTCGAAATCCATATGATCTGTTATTTAATTAATAATCACCTTAATTTGGTAACAAATCTAGATACTTATAAAATATTGAGGTGACAATCACACTGCCTTAAAAGAGTGCTCTGTTTAAGGCATCCGGTTAAGATGATGATAATATTAAAAGAGTACTCAAACCCTTTCCGCTTAACAAAAACTAATAATTAAAATGTTGAAACTGATCAGGTCAAATATAAGATAGAATATACTACCAAATTATACATACAATATTCTTATTACTTAATACAGAAAAATCTTCACATTGAAATATAGGTACAAATTATTAAACACTATTCTTAATTTTATTATAAGCAAACAATATGGTCATAATCTTAAGCAAGTAATAACAAATAAACAGCAAGAAACAGTCATCTCTCTTGCTAAACAAAATAAAATTTCAAAAGATAATCCCCAGGCATGCTATTATCTTCTCATTAGAACTTAGGATATGGCAATGGTGGAACGCTCTGTTCATTTTTGAAGAAATTTTGAGGGTCAATAATGGATTTCGCGTGCGCCAACCTCAAGAAATTGTTCTTGAAATACTTAGCTCCATAAACTGTTGCAAGTGCAAAATCAGTGTTGTTACTTTGGTTGCTGCCAACGTCAAGATCTCTGTAATTGATAAATGCCTCCCTTGGGTTACTCGAGGCGTAGGGTGCCATTGCACTGTACAATCTTCTCGACATTTCGATGTATCTCTCGGCGGCGCCGATACCACCGTCAGCCTCCGACCATAGCACTGTATATTGCACTTTGAAAAGGTTTCCGGCCCTATGTCCAAACGCCGTCGCCGACTCTGGAATCTCTTCCATTCTTCCACCATAAGGATTTAGTTGCACGAAAATGCCCCCAATGTCCATCAAAACTTCCCACAAGGTCTCCAACCCTTCCTTCGGAATCACTTTTTTGAAGTAATCGGACTTCGTCTTGTAAAAGACTTTATCCGTTTGAACTCTGTTGAGCAAGGCCGTTAGGTTAGTGACGGGAAAGTGACCGGCCCAATAGAGGGTTGATTGGACCCAATTCATTTCAATACAGTCACTTCGCTGCAATCCCAATTCAGGCAAGTTAGCGTTCATCAATTCCAAGAGGCTATCAGTTTGTCCAAGAAAATGAGCGACGAAAGAAACTCGAATTGTTTTGTTTCCGTTACTATTTGTTATTGGCTCAGGCTGAAGCCTGAGGAAGAAATCTTTCGGAAGTTTTGGGGCAATTTCTTGGTAACGAAGTGCAAGATCCGTCGCACCTTGTTCCAAAGTCCTTTGCACGTTGAAAACAGTGACGGTTTCCGGGACGGAAACCAGCTTGATTTTCCAAGACAAGATGACTCCGAAGCTTGTAGTTCCACCTCCTCGGATTGCCCAAAACACTTCTTCGCCCATTGATTTCCTGTCATGGATTTTTCCATCGGAATCAATCAATTCTGCATCAATGACATTATCAATTGAAAGGCCATATTTCCTCATCAAGGGACCGTATCCACCTCCACTGAAGTGCCCACCAATGCCAAGAGTCGTACAAACACCAGATGGGAAGCCATGAACGTTGCTTTTCTCGGCAATCCGATAATATAGTTCCCCTGTCGTCGCCCCTGCCTGAACCCAAGCAGTCTCGGTTGCCATGTCAATTTCTATAGATTTCAGATTGAACATGTCAAGAATCACAAACGAGACGTTTGATGTATACGAGAGGCCTTCATAATCATGGCCGCCACTTCGAATTCTCACTTGGAAGCCATGGGCCTTGGCGCAAATCACAGTGGCTTGTGCATGAGATTCATGCAGGGCTGTAATAATGGCGACAGGTTTTGAGGTTGCCGAAGCTATGATTCTAAGGTTATTTGCTCGTAACTCATAAAGTGATTGAAACGAGGCATTGTTAGGTGTAAATATGGCTTCGGCAATTGGGTTTGAAGGGTTGGAATGTTTGGGAAGACATTGTAGGAAATTGTCAAGAGCTGAATCAGATTTTACCAATGAAATTGTTGAAAGCAAAAGGATTGAAAAAATGGGTATTAAAGAGCTTGAAGCCTTCATTTTTCGCAATGAACTCTTTAGATCTTTCTAATTGATGTGTGCATTGAATCAATCGGTTTTATGGCCTATATATAGACTACGGGGGGGATGCAACTGGCTCAAGTCTGAAAGCTTTAGATAGGATATCGAGAATATTTCAAAATGAAGAGAATTCATAATTTTCTTGTCATATATTGTTGTTCAAAATTGATTACATTCAAAAAATTATTAGACTTTTACCGAAATTATTTTGTTTGACTACTACTATATATTGCCAATAAATATATATATTCTAATATTCACATTGATTAGTTTGCTACTACTTGGTTTATTTACTTGGATGGTAACGAATTTATTTACTCCATATATTCGTTCGTAGTAATTCGCTAAGCTTTCTTGTAAAAGAAAAAGAGAAGTCATTTAAGCTGTGGAAATGTGGGGCAGCGGATAATGGATAAGCAAGCATTGAGTGATGAGGTCAAAATTAGTATATTATTATTATATTAATCTTATTAAACCTACTATTAATTTTATGCACAAGATCCTCATTGAGTGCCACTTGGCATTTAGTTTCTTTGACAAGTGTCAATAATTAATTTTCTAATGTTTTATTTATTATATTTTTATTTATTTAGTTTGGAAAAATTAAAAGACATTCATCACCTTTCCTATATAAAATAAATTATCAAATAATTATAAATTAATTATAAATTTGTTACGAATATAAATGTATGTTGTGGATGTCCATAAATCTAATTAAAGCATAGATAAGATTGATGACTTGGTTCATCCATACACATATACCTATGTACTAAGTTCATCCCCTTATATTTATGGTGATGTATCTATGTGCCTATAAATAGGACACTTACTTTGTTATGTAATAAGACGAATGAGAACAATTTCTCCTCTTCTTCATATTTTTCTCTTCTTCATATTCTACTGTCTCTCTATTCTACTCCCTTGCTTTTTTTTTTGTTATCATTTCACAACAAAATTTCATTTCTTAACTGAATTTTTCTTAAAAGAATTTATAAAATAAAATTTCTTAACTGAATTTTCTTAAAAGAATTTATAAAATAAATTTTCTTAACTGAATTTTTCTTAAAAAAATTTATAAAATAAAATTTCTTAACTGAATTTTCTTAAAAGAATTTATAAAATAAAACAGCCGCACGCGAAGCGCGGCCGGGAAATTCTAGTATATATTAATCTTATAAGCAACAAGGTTCATTGAACAGGCGTGTTTGGTTTCTTTGATAAGTATCAATTGTTTATTTCCTAATGCTATGTTAAATTTCAAATATAGGTCCAACCTATTGAATTAAAAGGCCTTTTCTATTTATTTATAATTTATTTAATTTAACAGATTAATTATAGACTATGAATCTGTGATAATAAATTAATTATAGTTTGGAAAAAATTAAAAGTGATTCATCCCCTTTACTCTGCTGTTCAATGAACGTTAAAAATAATATCATAGACCGAATTAATTAGAGGGGAGGAATGAAATTTTTTTTTTACCAAAACAATTCTATAAAATATAAATTATAAATTAAATATAAATTTCATTTCTTAATTTAATTTTCTTAAAACAACTTATAAAATAAAACAACTGCACGCGAAGCGCAGCCAGAAAGTTCTAGTATTCATTATTTTTATCAGTAGTTCTATGTTAATGCACTTGAGAATTTCTCTCAATAAGTAAGATACATATTCTTCCCGGCATAAGTACCATTTCCCCCCTTTAACTTGTAGTATTTGGACGTTTTGCCTAATGAATTTCAATTTTGGACATTTTACTCCCTGAACTCTCAATTTGAACCTCCGTTTCCCCTTGAGTAACAAACGTGACTAACGGCACTTTGCATGATAAGCTCAAAAAAGAGCCTCAAAACATAATTTTAACAAATTAGAAGACATACTAAGTAATCTTTTACAAATCCTTATATAAAAATCAATGCTTCTCATGCCTAGACATTCATTTTAATTGAAAAATAATGTTATCATATATTAATTAAAAATCAAACTATATTAATCCAAATAAATTCAATAAACATAATAGTATGATATAAAGAGATTTCGTTGCTTTTTAATTTATATATATCTCACACACTATTATTAACTAACATCTTGTACAATATTTGTCATAATTTACTAAATATATGTATTCTAATTTGTTGAAATTGTGTTTTTGGGCCTTTGAAAAGTTGAACCCCTTATTTGAACCTTTAGCCCGTTAATATATATTCCCTCTATTCCTAATTATATGTCACTTTTTGTATCTTTGACCACGGTTAATAAAAAATATATAAAGCAAAATAAAATTTAAAAATATAAGACTTACAAAATTTAAATTGTAAACTTTTCAAAACATATTTTTAAATTTTACATGACTTTTTATAAATAATGGTCAAATATTGGGGTTGGTTGATCAAGAATGGACATCTAATTAGGGACAGAGGGAGCATATGCTTAAAAAATTAAAAAAAATAAAAGGTACTACTCCATCTATTCCAATTTATTTGTCACTAACAATTAAAATTACTAAATACATATGAAAGAAAATAGAAACTTGTTAGAAATATTATTAACAGTAGCTAGTAGTTGTGAAAGTGTACTATTGAAAGAAAGTAATTAATATTTTCCTTGGTTTATTAACGTGTCAGATATTTTCGAACAATTAAAATTAAAAATAGGCTGAATAATAATCAAACCCTAGCCATATCACTCTTTCTCTCCTCTAGTTTTTCTTGTTTTGTTCTCTTTTCGCTCATCCTCCTTGGCTATTATTGTCAAGGGTAGGAGGGGTTTGGTTTTTTTTTTTTTTTTTTTTTTTCGTATCTTGTTTTTTCTTTAGATTTAGAATAAAATCCCACAGATCTGCTGATCTGTTTGGGTTATCAGTCACCAGATCTTTAGATCTTGGATATTTGAGTCTCCAGATCTTTAGATCTTGGATGTTTGAGTTAGTTCAGTTTGTCAAGTCAGTTTATTCTGTTTGTTTGATGTCTTTTGAGTTTATAATAGATTGGGGATTTCGCCATCATATTGAGATGGGTTTTCTTTGTGGTTTTCGGATCACTCACCTTTCTGTCGTTGGTGAAAGCTCACAGAAGCGAAAACGAAGAGGTGTTGCGCGTGCTAGAGACTCATGGGAAATGTTCGATACTCCAATTCAAAGAATTCATATGATAATGAGAAATCCAGATCAAGACATTGATTATGAGATTCAATCTATTGTAATTTATGTTATGAATTATGTAATCTCATTTTCATGAATGAAAGTTACATGTTCTTAAAAAAAAAATTAAAATTGGCTAAAGTGAAAAATAGATTGGAATGTAGGGAGTATAATTTTACAAGTTTGGTGCGAATTAAATGGTGACTTGTCGCGTGATCTAAGACAATATATTCGAGTTAATAAGCAAAACCATAAAAGTACTACTACTGAGTTTCTTCTATGATATTGCAAGATTTTAAGGATGGAATTCTCCTGCCCTATTTGTGTGTCCAATCTATACCTCATATATATAAAATTATGCCACAAGTCCCTGATCACTTGTATTATGCCTTGATTGTTTTTAAATTTTAACAAATAATATTAATAAAATGAAAATCCCACCTAAATATAAGGTTTAGCCTCAAATTAAAATAAACTAGATATTATCTCCGCGCATTCGCGTCGGGTTTTTTTTTTTATGATTGGAACTGAGTAATTTCAATTCCAAGTAAAATTTTATTTTATGTACTAGCAATTAAATTAAATGAAAGGGAATATTGTTGGCTATTCAAAAAATTATTTACTAGGAAAAGGAAATGAAGTTTTATTTTGGTTATATTTTTTTTACCAGATTTTGGTTATAATTCAATGTTCTAAATATCATTTAAATATTATTTGAAATTCAAAATATATAATAATATATATTAGTTTTCTTCCAACCAATCAACTTTGGACAAATGTCAACAGAAGAAGAGGCAAATACTGAGCATACAGTTGTTTGGGGATAACTTTAATAGTAAACTAGATATTATCCCCGCGCATTTATGTCGGGTATTTCGGTTTATGACTGGAGCTGGGTAATTTCAACTCTAAGTAAAATTTTATCTTAATAATAGTAGCAATTAAGTTAAATGGAAAGAAATATTGTTAGAATTTTAATATCTATTCAAATAATTATCTACTAGAAAAAAGGAAATAGAGTTTTACTTTGATTATAATTCAACGTTCTAAATACTATTTATAAATATTATTTGGAATTCCAAATATATAATAATATATATTGGTTTTCTCCCAACCAATAAATTATGGACAAATGTCAACAGGAGAAAAGTCAAATACTGAGATTACAATAGTTTGGAGATAACTTTAATAGTAATATACTAGAACTTCCCTGTCGCGCTTCGCGTGCGACTGTTTTATTTTATAAATTCTTTTAAGAAAATTCAGTACTTAAGAAATGAAATTTTGTTGTGAAATGATAACAAAACAAAAGCAAGGAAGTAGAGAATTGAAGTATGTAAAAGACAAGAGAATAGAGAGACAATAGAATATGGAGAAAAAGAAAATATGAAGAAGGGGAGAAAGTGTTCTTATTCATCTTATTCCATAACAAAATAAGTGACCTATTTATAGGCACATAGATACATCATCATAAATATAAGGGGATGAACTTAGTACATAGGTATATGTGTATGAATGAACCAAGTCATCAATCATATCCTTGCTTTAATTAGATTCATGGACATCTACAACATACATGTATATTCATAACAAATTTATAATTAATTAATTTATAATTATTTGATAATTTATTTTATATAGGAAAGGGGATGAATCTTTTAGTTTTTCCAAACTAAATGAATACAAATATAATAAAAAAAACATTAGAAAATTAACTATTGACACTTGTCAAAGAAACCAAATATCATGTGGTGCTCAATAAGGACCTTGCTCATAAAATTAATAGTAGGTTTAATTTAATATATAATAATAATAATAATAATAATAATAATAATAATAATATATAAAGTATAGATATATATAATAATATAGAAAATAATTAATAATAAAGGTATAGATACTTATATAAATTAAATGATTAGTCGTAAATATTAATATATTCTCAATAAATTTTTAGAATAAATATATATAATTTAATTTGTACTAGACAAATATAGAATAATATTAAAAACCGAGAAATGACACATGTCATCATTTACTGAATAGGGCGCAAAGTGGGACACAAAATTGGGATTGGAGATTTTATTCGATTTTTAATTACATTGATAAAAAGCAAAAACCACCAGCAAGGGGTTGGATCAAGTGGTAGGTGGCTTGTTCTAACTTAAGCAGGTTTCAGGTTCGAGGCCTTGTGTACGCAGCTGCCCCTGTTGGACGCGGATCGGATCCAGATTAGTCAGGACAAAGCCCTGAATACCGGATGAGATAAAAAAAAAAAGATTAAAAGCAAAAACCAATTACGAAATGGATCGTTGAGCTTAGAGTACGTAACTATGCATGCTAGCTAGCAAGTCAGTAATTATTTACTTACTTAATTACTGCTTAATAAAGATAAATATAATAAATTATTTAAAATTAGATTCTAGAACCCAAACGAAGCAATTATTTGGTGTAAACATTCCTTGATTTTAAACAAGTAAAAGTGATCCCGGTTTTACCAAAGTAAATGTCTACATCAACCAGATTTTGTAAAGTCTTCTATAGTTCTATTCAAGCACGCAATGCTTTTTAATTCTTTTTCCTATTTTCTTACTATTGATAGTTCTTCTTTTCTTTCGTTAAACAAAGACCAAAAAATTAATTTATTGCCAATATCATATACTTGTTTCTATAATATAATTAAATAATAATTTAGTAATTATTCTATAATATAGAGGATATAATTTTTTTGTTTCTCTTACAATTAAAAGGGGTTTTCATTTCAATTGGGGAAAAAGTCCGGCCAAAAGAAAAATGGGGGAAACCTCCATGGCCGGAATTGCCTTGAATTATAACTTTGAATTGGCTGTTTTACTATTTTTCAAAAAAAAAAAACTACCTTATTGTTAAAGGTTATAAAGGTAATTGCAATTTTCTTTTTATAAATTTTGTAAAGTATTATTTACTTACTAATAATTATTTATTTACATTGTACCAATTAATAGAAATTCCTGATAAAACACCAGTCACCACCTTTTTTAAATTTTCCCTATAAAAATTAAAATGAAAATTTTAATAAGCTCACATCGAGCAATCAGCTAATCAAGCACGTCGGATTTTTTCAAAATAGAGCTAGAGAGTTTTTTTTTTTTTTGGCCAGAGAGCTAGAGAGTTTGAACAAGGAGATAAATTATTGTTATATATTATTGACAAAATAGGATAAGGATTTGAAAAATGGAAATTTTAGTGTAAATATTCTATACGTCACACCTTTGGTACATTAATAAAACTTTTAGAATTGGTTTTACTTAGTCTTATACGTTAATCAATGATATACATATCATATTTCCTTTAAAAAAATGATGTATATCATAGTAGGCCATTGCGTTTTAACATTTTAGTTACTCCCTAATATTTTCCCAAGGTCATATATGTTGGTCAACCGAGATAAACACAAAGGAAATGGGTCATAACTCATAACACAAAAGGAAAAAAAAAAGTCAAAAAATGCGTTAATAACTGGCGATAGATACGTACGTAGCTACTAGAAATATGGTAAAAAATTAACGGCAGAATAAATCATGCCATGTCATAGTCAAAGATTGTTTATTTCAAATGAAAATGTCAAACAAAACAAACTATCCTTTTCCATACTTTCCATAATCTTTTTCTTCAAAAACAGAAAGAAAATTTGCAAGAAAAAACAAAATTAAAAAAAAAGTTTAAACATCAACATCAACTTGATTTTTACATCGTTAATCTTTTCTTCTTTTTTTTTGTTTCGTATTTTGGTTCATCCTTAACCTTTCCACTGATGACGGCGTTTGGTTGGGGGTGATCTTTGGTCACCTGTGGTGATCTTGGTAGGTGATCTCAAATCACCCCGTTTGCTTACACTTTTTGGTTTGGTGTGGTAATCCGGATTACCCTCTGATTACCCCTCTAGGGTGATCTGAATTACCACCATAAACCCATGTAATCTTTGATCACCGGTGATCTTGCATCATTGGTAATCTGGGGGTGATCCTAACCAAACATCTATTTCCATCTAAGACTTTTTTTTTTTTGAAATATCCATCTAAGACTTAATTGGTTTATGTTCGATGACTAAAAGGTCATTGGATTTTATAATTTACAATTAGTTAGAAAATTGTAAAGAGAGAATGGAGAGAAGAGAAAACTCAACTTGGAAGCCCAAAGCGTTGGGCTTTCTTAATCACTTAACCCGTTTCCGGCCCAAAACATCACTAAACCCGTTTGTGTTAACCCAAACACCTTGTAATAAGACAAACTTAAGAGATATAAAAGCAAAAAAGACTTACTATTCACCATGGAAAATTATTAGAGATCGATATGTCTGACTTCATTCTTGAAGATTATTGCATTCACTCGTGTCAATTGCAAGAAATTGTTCTTGAAATTAATTAGTTGACAAATCTTAAACCCACGTGCCACATATGAAACTAGCCCACTAGGATTGACCTAGAAGGAAGGAAAGGAAACCCAAATTAGCTTTGTGCTTTTGTAAATATCACTTCTCATTTTTTGTTATAAAGCAGACACCATTTGAACTTTGAAGGTTGATTACCTGACAAATTTAAGGTATATTCCACAAAGTGTATACCATCAATTCAAATGCATAATAACAACAACATAGTACTAGCAGATCAAAGTTACAATAATAGCTAAAAAAAGCTTACCCTCCTCTATTGAACTAATTTGGAGGTGAAATGGAGGAATACTTTGTTCATATTTGAAGAAATTGTCAGGGTCAATTATGGCCTTGGCTTGTGCCAATCTAAGGAAATTGTTCTTGAAATACTTAGCTCCATAAACTTCCGCAACTTCAAACTTAGTATAATTGCTGCCATTGCTACCGAGGTCAAGATCTCTGTAATTAAGAAATGCCTCCCTTGGGTTCCTAGAGACATAAGGAGCCATTGCAGCATATAAATTTCTTGACCACTCAACGTACTCGTTTGTGGCCTCAATGCTACCATTCGTCCAATAAACTGCATACTCAAGTTTGTAAAGGTTTCCAGCTCTGTGAGGAAATGGAGTTTCGGATTCAGCTATTTCAGCCATTCTTCCACCATAAGGACTCATTTCAAGGAAATTCCTGTCAGGAACTTTCATCAACCATTCCCATAAAGTTTCTATCCCTTCCTTCGGAATCACGTTTTTGACGTAATCTGATTTGGCTTTGTAGAAGAATTTGTTTTGTGTCCTGTTTAGTAAGGCTTCGAGGGGTGTTCCATTTCTAAAACCTGCCCAAAAAAGGGTAGATTCAATCCAACTCATTTCCACACAGTCACTTTGCTTCAAACCCAATTTGGGAAAGCTAAAATTCATCAGTTGGAGAAGTGTTTCGTGTCGTCCAAGAAACTGACCGACGAAGCCAATTTGGACAGTCTTATTGTTGCCACTAGTTCCAATAGTTACCGCAACAGGCGTGGCTCTGATGAATAGATTTCTGTCTAGTTTATGAGCAACTTGTTGCCACTGATCAAAAATTTCCGTAGCCCCTTGTTCCAAAGTCCGTCCCAATTGGAAAACGGTGAGTTTTTCAGGAACATGAACCAGCCTGATTTTCCATGAGAGAATGACCCCGAAGCTTGCTCCACCGCCTCCATTAATGGCCCAAAAAACATCTTCCCCCATTGTTTTTCCATTTAAAATCCTACCATTAACGTCAATTAATTGTGCATCGACGATATATTGTCAATGGTCAAGCCATATTTTCTCATTAACGGTCCATATCCACCTCCACTAACATGCCCACCCATGCTAACAGTAGGACAAACTCCAGCAGGAAAGCCATGGATGTTACTTTTCTTTGCAATCCGATAATAGACTTCGCCAAGAGTCGCTCCTGATTGAACCCATGCTGTCTCGCTTTCGAAATCAATTTCAATCGATCGAAGATTAAACAGATCAAGAACTATGAATGGAACATAAGACACATACGAAACTCCTTCGTGATCGTGTCCACCACTTCGAGTTCTTATTTGGAATCCATAAATCTTTGCACATATAATGGTTGCTTTGATATGGGATTCATCAAGGGCTGCAATAATGGCCTCTGGTTTCGGATTCAAAGGAGTTAGAAACCTAAGGTTATTTGCATTTGTCTCCAAAACAAATCGAAAGGAGGAACTATTGGGTGTGTAGATTGCATTGGTTATTGGTTTAGAAGAATTGGAATGTTTTGGAAGGCATTGCAGAAAACTATAAAGATCAGCTGAATCTGACAATGTTGTTACCAATGAAACTGAGAAAAAATGGATGTGATGAGAATATGTATAATAATGTTCATCCCAACCCACCAACCCCGAAATCATCATCCTCAATTTCTTTAAAATAATGTTCAAGCTGAAGTCATCTAGATGTGTAATGTTATTATTATAAGTAAAATCAGATTATATATGTAAAGCTTAATTAAAATTTCATTCGACTACATTATATATATATATATATATGGCAAATTATACAATACACCGGCGGTGGAGTTTAGAAAACTACACAAGCGGGTTTTTAAGGGTGCCATGTGTCCCTTAGGAACTAGATTGAAATATTTAAAACTTAATTAATTCAAAAAATGGACATGTGTCAACTCCATAAGCCGTTTGTGGAGTCCAAAATTTACACCGCCGGTCCTATATATATATTAGTTTTTAATTTTCTGGTAAACAAAGACTGTCACACCATGATGTAGCAGTTAGCAAATTATATGGAGAAAATTTATAATTAAGGTTCTCCCTTTGATGATATAGTTGACTTTCAAATTAAATAATATAATGGGAGGTAAGCAAATGATCAATTCATATATATACACTATCATTTTAATTTGTCAGAATAACTATGATTAGAAATTAATTTTTTTTAACCAATAAGTGATTAGTAAGGATGAGAATACAAGTTCGATTCCTAAAAAGGGTATTTGTTAGGAGGGCTTTAACCTTTTACGCTCTCAACCGAAGGGATTAATCTCTGACCCCAAAGGGCTTGGGAGTAAAACCAAAAAAAAAAAATTAACATAATTATATATTGTCATGCTTTTGCTATTGTGATAGGGAACTGTAGGAGTTTCATATGCTTCTTATGTCGCCCTTATGAAACAAGAGAAGATAATAAACAGTAGACACGAAAATTCCCACGAGCTTTTCGTTTGCTCGCAATAAACCACAAAATGAATGACTCTTGCATGATAGAACCCATCTACATTTAATGATTGAGGTTTACTTCATGATTCTTTTGCTACACACAGATTAACTGCATGATTCCAATCTACAGGTTCATCAATAATTATTCTGATTTTTATAAGAACATTTTAATTTTTTAACTAATTGGCTTCTTCCCACTCTCATCATTATCAAAACTATATATAAAACAGTTGTAACTAAGTATTTTTAAGATATCGGAAGAAATTAAACTCAAGGTCGATGGGAAGGTTGGGAGCAAACCTAGACAGTTATATAATGAATATAACTGTTGCGAGATTAAGTGGGAGTTCTTGGATGGAGTTTTGTCCATTATAGAGATTGTGACAATTTTGTGTGCATTTTAGATGGGTTTGATTACTCTCCCGTCCTTCTTCTTTGACTCCTCTTCCGCCCATAAAAGGACCGGAGAGACCAATCTATTATTAAATAATGACACGTGTAAGATTTTGCATCTAAGGGTTGATATTTCTTTATTCAAGATTATTGCTAATTTGTACCACTCGCCTGCTCTACCAAAAGAAAAATAATGTTTACTACAATTCTCAAAGAAGTGGAAGCAAGTCGAAAACTTTAATTATATTGTTAGACCCTCAAGCCAAAGCTCTCTGTTCAACAAGTTTTAGTGTGTTTTTGAATTGTAATAATAATAATAATAATAAAAAAACCTTCAAAGCAAGCAATTCCACCCTTATATGTCAATTTTCGAAAAAAAATTGGGTAAATATATGTTAAAAGGTAGTGAAAAGTAGGTAGGATCACATCGATTGTCATTCAAACAAAGTATTTCGTCTGTGTTTTTTTTTATTTCTTAGAAGCAAATATCTACAATGTTCTTCGTTATTTATTTTCGAAAATTACTGATGTAAGGGTTTTCTTTGGATTGGGTCTATGATTTTTAAAATAATGGGGTGCATACAAGGTTTTGGATCAACCTAGGTTAGGTTCACTCATCTTTTTGGTACTATAAATTCTTTGAATTATTGGCTACTGTTATGATAAAGCATGAGTGCACAATTGCAGAATAAGAGCGAGAATTGCAGGAGAAAAGAGAGGATTGCAAAAGAGATGGGGAATCCAGTACAACCGATTAATCTTTAGTGCAAAGATCGTAGCCTTTGGATTTAAAAGTTTACACGAGTCATTCTTTGAGAATAGATTAATCTCTCTAGTCCCTTTTATAAACTGGAGAGCAACCAAATCTATTTTAGATGGACTATCTCTAATGATGTAGTTGTGAGGGGTGCTTCCACTACAAGACAAATACCCTGTACATGCGGTAATTTATAAAGCCTATTGAGCAGGTTTAAATCGCCTCTAAAATATCTGACCCACTTTACTAAAACCACCTCCGGATCACCTACAGGTTGACCAGTTCTAGATTTACCCGATTTTATTTCTTACTTACTTTTCTATTTTACTTTCCTTATTTATTTTATTGGTCCTCAATTCATGAAACATCTCAAAACTGTTAAATTAGGATTAATTAATAGTTAACACAACTTTTTGTGGGATCGACTTGAACTTAGCCTATCCATATGATGGTTTAATATGTTGTTACGAGGCTCACCAACTTTGCATTCTCCATTTCTTTTGTCACCATTCTTTTTTCTTTTTTTTTTTTTAGAAAAAAATGTAATTCTCATTTTCATCCAAATGAAATTACATTAATAACGATAAAACTGAAAATTACAATAAATTGAGAAGTGTCTTCCTTCTCACTTGTGGAGCTGGATCTTGCTTTAGAATTCAAGTCGTCTTAGCGATCATTCAAGGTCTAGAACCTTTTTGAGAGATCTCTGTTATGCCCATCATCCTTTTGCTTACACCTGCGTTTCTGTCTAACTCAAACTTTTTATCAGCGAGAAAATAATGACTGATTCGACAACCTTATTTGACTGACTTATAAATCAAAAGCAAAATCATCATATTCGTAAGTCTAACAGTTTTCAACCTATTGTAAACTAAGAAAAACAAATTGACTGACTCAAAAACTAACTCAATGCACTAAAAAATCTCCCCCCCCCCCTTTTTTGAAACATGTAATTCAACATAAGATTTGTATAATAATCTATTCCTGACATGTGTCTCACTTTCAATGCATGATGTTAGTCGAAATGCATCTTACCAATCCGCTTCCTTATTTCAGATGCTTCTCTCTGGCTGTCAAAAAACTAAACACATTCAAATAGTAATATCAATGTAGAAAGTTTGACTGTAAGAAGAAGAACAAAACCAAAAAGAAAGAAAACTACAATTGTCCATGACATTGCATTTTATACTAATCTTCTACAAAGCCGTTTATCCTTCAGAATTGAAATGAACATTACACGTGTTTTTGCCACTTACATTGTCTCACCACTAAACGAGGTCAATCTCGTTCATTCTCACAAATCAAATCTTATGTTCCACCTACCCTTCACATCAACATTGATGGTCCAATTATTTTCCCTAACTGCATATATGGAACCTGCTCAAGGGGAGGAGCAAACAAAATCTCGGAAGAAAAACTAGAGATCGAAGGAGGGAGAGGGAGTCTTTTTTTTCCTGGTTTTTTTGAAGAAAATGTAATTTTCATTTATGAAAATGAAATTACAATGACCATAACATAAATTACAATAGATTAAACATGAATTTCTCCATCGTCTTGATCTGGATCTGACATCATGATACAAATCCTCTAAATGAATTGGAGTTTTGAACCTTCCTCATGAGCCTCTAGCTTCTATTCCAACAGAAAGCTTTCATCAACGTCAGATTGGTGAGTGATCTGAAAAACTCCCTATGGATCCAATGATCACAAAGAAGACCCATCTTAATATGGAGTAAACAATCACAATCTATGGTAAACTCAAAACAAACTAACTCGATAAAGTCAACTGACTCAAACATCCAATATCTAGAGCTCTGGAGACTTAAAAACCCAAACAGATCAGATCTGTGGGACTTTATTTTAAAACAAAATAACATATAGAATGAAATAAAAGATCAATACATCCTCCTCCTCCCCCCCCCCTTCGGTGACCGTACTAGCCAAGAAGGAAGAGGAGCAAACAAAGAACTAAGAAGAAAAACCAGAAAAAGAGAGGGGAAGGGAAGGGGAGATGACTAAGGGAGAGAGAGTCTTTTGTTTCCATTCTAATTCTGTATAACTGACTAGAATTTATTATGCGCTTCAGATGTAGCTAGGCAATATATGACAATATAATTAGTTTATATTTTAAATGAGAGAAGATCCACTTACATTGAGAGGAAACAAAAGTTTTACACCTTTTCTCAACCCTTATATGTATCAAAACTAAGGGTCAAGATTAAATCTATTATTGTTGATAAATTTTTCTTTTCCCCAATCTTCTCCCTTACACGCGCTTTCTCCCCATGACACTCTCTCTCCCTTCGATGGGTTCTTCACTCTTTTAGTTACATGCTTCTTCTTACAAGTCAGTTTCATCCTTCTTTCAACTTTCACCTAATTCCCTCTGACTCTCTCTCATCCCTTCCAATTTGTTTCTATTCTTCTTTTATGATGAAAGGTTTGGTCTTTTGATTCGGTTTTTCTCTTTGTTTCTTTTTTGGGTATATCCGAATGGAAATGATGCTAAGAGAAGTATAATGAGTAGCATAGCTCAAAATTAGAGTAGCCAGATGGTGCAAGTGTTTGAAATCAGGATATGGAGTCATGTAGAGGTGGCAATCGGACGGGTCAGGTTGGGTTCGGGCCATCGGGTTCAAGCTTGAGTCAAGTCGGGTTAAATTTGGGTCAGGTTGATTCAGGTTCAGGTTAAATTTGGGTCAGGTTAATTCGGGTTGAGAATCGGGCTGGGTTTTAACCAGATCATTTACCCATTTTTTCCTCGGATGAATAATGTCATTAACCTTTTCAAATATGTAATTTATTAATTTACCTTTTAAAACATATTCATATAAAAAACTGTACATCATAATTGAAATTTTCAGAAATTATTATTTATCTACTATGACCTAGATGCAATGGAATGTTAATTATGGATTAACACTGTGTTCCTAAAAATACGTGCTACATGTAAATTCGAACTGATACAGATGACACATATGATGTATCCTAAATTTCTGACAAGTAATAAGTAATTGGGAAAGCTAGTTGAGTCGACTAAGAATGGTTGATCATTTTTCGCGACGAGAAGAAGAAGTGGAAAGTAAACTTGTAATTTCAATCTTATTCCTAGTAATTTTCTTATTTTGTTCCATAAGTTTTCACCTAGATATACCCTCTTGTTAACTAAGAACCAATCAATCAGCACTAATGCTCTAGTCGGAAAATGGTTCTTCATTCCTTTGATAGTGTAACTATGTAAGTCTACTAGACTACTTCTGATTTGATGATATCTTAGAGAATAAGTCCATGCCATATTTAATTTTTTAATGAATTGACAATTTGACATTAGCTTGTTGTTCTTTCAAATTAGTTTAATTTAATTTATCTAATTAGCGTCGAACTTAACTCTATTTATCTACTTATTAAATTGAATTTCAAAAGATTATAATTGAAATTAATTCTAATTAATTCGTTTTATTTATATTTATAAATTATTTAAATTATAAAAATTTTGTTTAATTACAAATTTCATTATTTTCAAATATTAGCATTGAATTTGGGTTTTTTTAGGTTCGGGTTCGGGGTTTTTCGAATTCTGGTTTTTTGGGTTTAAGCTTTTTCGTATTCGGATTTTTCGGATTCAAATATTTGACTCTTTTAGACAAATAAATTCAGGTCAGGTTCAAGTTCGGGTTTTTTGGGGCAGATTTTTCTCAGGTCAGGTAGTAGCGGAACTAAAGGGCGGCAGCAGGGGCATGGACCCCAAAAATCTTAAAGTCCTTTAACACCCTTAGGTGATGCATTTTTGCTTTTGGCCCCCCACCCCCACCCCCAAAAACCGAAAATAGATACATGTGAGTAGATTTTGCAGACTTTTTTTTTAATAATGGTTAAATTAAGTGGCCCCATTGGTCGAGTAGTTGTTACAAACTTTTTATTTTATAATAATGGTTTAATATTAGTGGCCCACTGGTCCATGAGTAATTACATTTGATCAAATTTGTTCAAATATATATTAATCTCTTTTTCTTTTTCTTTTTTGAGAAAATATATTAATCTCTTTGTATCCTAGTTATATGAATTCCTTTAACAGTTAAATTCCTTTAATTTTACACACTAATAGCAAGTCGTTAATTCCAAGTATTATCATTATCATGATTATCATAATTTTTTAATTCCAAAAATTACCCTTTATATATTGGCCCCTCCTCCCAAAATTTCCTAATTCCGCCCCTGAGATCGAGTTCATTTTGCCATCTCTAGAGTCCAATATCTTGGTTTTCAACAATTGAATTGAAACTAATGTTTGCACCCATATTCGAACAAAGGACTTGTTCTTTGAAGTATTAACCAGTCTTTTATGGTAATCTTTATTGCAGAAAAAACGTATAGTAGGGATTTTGGTTTCTTTTTCATGTGGAATCAGGTTTTGATTTTTTATGAAACATTATTTTATAATTATGTGAGAATCTCCACTAAAAATATTGGTTCTGTCTTTGTAATAACTTGCTTCATGAAGGATGGATTTCAATCTATAGTAGAAAGATTGACAGACACCTGAGGAGCATAAAACGACTGTATATATGGCAACAGAATGATCAATTGAGACTGAAAATTTTGTGAAATGTGATTGGATAAAGAAAAAACTAGGGATTAACCATGATCGATGGAAAAGAGAGGGGCGGTGAGGAAAAATCGTGTCACTTGTGAGTCGAGAAAAGGGAGAAAGAACTTTTAACAAAATTTAATTTAATATAATCCATTGGATTCGATAAATCTAAGGACCGAGAAATTTTTTTTATTTTACATTTGGTGTAAGTGGATCCCCCCTCACTTCAAATATATATGGTTCAATAAATTCAAAACGATCCAAATATTCAATTAAATAAGATTCGTTAAATTGAAGAATTATAGAAACAATTGTATAGTATAAAATAGAAATTAAGACCTTGTTGGTAGACTCACCCACCAAACCCAGATGCGCGACCCGAGTCGAATCCGGATTAGTCAGAGCAAAACTCTGGATACTGGGTGGAAAAAAAATTAAGACCATATAGCGTGATATGTCCCAATATCAATGGCCCATAGCCTCCTCTACTAACATGCCCACCCATGCCAACAGTTAGGACAATTCAGCAGGAAAGCCGTCACAAGTGTATTTGATCATGCTCCTATCTGTTTGCATACTGTTCGAAAGGTTGTACAAAATCGGGAAAGAAGGAGAAAGCCGAGTAGGAGGTATTTTGAAACAGTTTGGTGTAAGGAGCCTAATTTTATGGAACAACTAGCTTTGGTGTGGAATCATAGTTTGGGTACCGATTTCTCTCTAAGCTAGATCGGGTGAGAGAGAATTTAAGGTCCCTATTCGGCAAAAAAGCTTCTATTGTCAAAGAGAAAATTGATGTATTAACAAAGAAATTGGAGTTGCTAGCTGGTGAAGTAGACCGAGATTTGGAGGATCAGAAAAAAGTCAAGAGGAATTAAATAAACTTTTGGAAGAGGAAGAAACATATTGGATGCAGAGAAGTAGGGTGAATTGGATTAGGGATGGAGACAGAAATACGAAATATTTCCATGCCCAAGTAAATAAGCGGAGGAAGAAAAATTCTATTTTAGGATTAGAAGGGGAGGATGGAAGGTGGACAACAGATTTAGATGAGATCCAAAAAACTGCTATTTCTTACTTTTAGAAACTTTTTAACTCAATTGATCCGAAAAACTTTAATGATGTACTTAAGAAGATTCAACCTCGAGTCACAACAGAGATGGATGCATCGCTCCTTTCACAGATTACGGCGGAGGAGATTCATGTTGCTCTCAAACAAATGCATCCCACAAAGGCACCAGGTCCTGATGGTATGCCTACCCTCTTTTTTCAAAAACACTGGTCTTTGTTACATAATGATATTGTTAATTATTGTTTAAATTTCTTTAATGGTACTTTGTCTCTGCATGAAGTCAATCATACTCACATTGTCCTAATTCCCAAGGTCAAAGAACCCAAAAATATGACTCAATTTAGACCTATTAGCTTATGTAATGTGCTTTACAAAATTATTTCCAAAGTTTTGGTGAACAGGCTGAAGGTTTATTTACCTAACTGCATCAGTGAGACTCAAAGTGCTTTTGTTCCGGGTCGACTCATTACTGATAATATCCTGGTGGCCTATGAATTGTTACATACGTTGAGATGCAACCAGAAAGGTAGACAAGGATATTTTACTTTAAAATTGGACATGAGCAAAGCTTACGATCGAGTTGAGTGGGATTTTCTGGAGGTAGTGATGGTACGGTGGGGTTTGCTAATAGATGGGTTGCTATGATTATGGCCTGTGTTCGATCAGTATCTTTTTCTGTAGTGGTAAATGGGGAGGTTACGGACAAATTTATTCCTGGCAGAGGTCTACGACAAGGGGATCCCTTATCTCCGTATTTGTTCCTGTTCTGCACTAAAGCTTTATCTGGTATGTTGGTGGATAGGCAGAATCGAGGTTTATTGCAAGGTGTGGCAGCTAGTCGGAATGGTCCAAGAGTGAATTATCTATTTTTTGCTGATGATAGCCTTTTGTTTGGTAAGGCAAATCTGGTTGATAGAAAAAGGGTAAAGGATATTTTAGCGAGATACGAAGAATGCTCGGGTAAGAAGATAAATTTTGACAAGTCAGCCATCATTTTTGGGAGTAATGTTGATCAGATTCGATGGAACGAGCTTGTGCATTTATTTGGGGTTGTTGAGCAGGACTGTATTGAGAAATATTTGGGATTGCCAGCTATGGTTGGTAGGAATCGTCGACAGACTTTCTGTGCCCTTAAGGATCGAATTTCCAAGAAGTTACAGAGCTGGAATGTTCGTATGTTATCCCAGGGCGGAAAGGAGATTATGATCAAAGCAGTTCTTCAGGCGATTCCCACCTACACAATGAATGTTTTTGCACTTCCGAAATCCTTATGTGCCGATATTGATAGTTTGTTGTCACGTTTTTGATGGAAACAAACTGGAAATAAAAGACCTTTGTATTGGGTTAGCTGGCAGAAACTTTGTAGAGCAAAGAACTTTGGTGGAATGGGATGTCGGGACATGGAGTATTTTAATATGGCTTTGCTCGCTAAGCAAGGGTGGAGGCTACTTATTGATCATTCTAGTTTGGCGTATCGAGTCTTGAAATCCAGATATTTCCCGAGAACAAATTTTTTGGATGCTAAGTTAGGTTGGAATCCATCATATACATGGCGAAGTATTTGGAGTTCTCAACCTCTTTTAGCTCATGGTGTTCGATGGAGGGTGGGGAATGGACAAGATATAAGGGTTCTAAAGGATAAATGGGTTCCTCAGATAGATGGTTTTATATCTACATCGGCTCAAGGTTGGATTGATGATAATATGAAGGTGGTTGACCTCATAAACCATGATAGTGGATACAGGAATTTAGACTTGATTGATGAGAAGTTCTCGGATGTGGAAGCTATGGCGATTCAGCATATTGCTTTGACTAAGTACCATGTGGCGGATCGACTAGTCTGGCACTTTGATAATAAGGGCTTTTATTCTGTTCGCAGTGGCTACAGAGTGTTTTGCAGCTGGCTTGGAGAAACTGATGACCGAGATCAAGCTATGATTAATTACGATAAGGAAGTTTACCAAACTATTTGGCAAGCAAATGTCCCTCCCAAAGTCAAGATATTTGGCTGGCGAATGACTCAGGATAT
>AWWV01009913.1:0-36860 GCA_001974805.1 Corchorus capsularis | reverse complement strand
ACCATCGTGGATTGGATGTTGATCAAACCTGTTTTTCGGTGTAGACAAAGTGCAGAAATCGGGACCTCACGCTATCTTAGAATGTGAGTATGCTCATGCGGTTTGGGAGATTGTTAGAAAAAGATATATGAGTAATGACCATGAGGATGGCACGCGAGCAACAAATGGTTTTTTTGGAGCTACAAAATGGCGAGACATAGCCTTGATCACTTCTTGGGCTGTGTGGAATGATCGAAACGTGGAATTCCATGAAGGGGGTCCGTCGATATCCACAGGCCACTGCAGAGTTTATCAGAGCTTATATATTGGAGTTTCAGAGATGTCAAGAGGCTGTGACATCTTTGCCGAAAGCTGCTGCTGAGGTGAGATGGCAAACACCGCCGAGTGGTTTCATCAAAATTAATTTTGATGGGTCTTTTTGTGCGGTCTCGAAAGCAAATAGTTTTGGCATTGTTGGTCGAGACAGTAATGGTCAAATTATGGGATCTGCAACAGGCCGACTGGAACATGTGGTGGATGTGTTTACTGCAGAAGCTAGAGCTGCTCTTAAAGCTGTTGAATGGGCCAAAGATATGGGATTTAAAGACGTTATAATGGAGGGTGATGCTTTATCAATTATTAAGAAGGTGAACTCGACTTCGCATGATCTCTCGCCAATAGGTCCTTACATTGAAGAGATTAAACTCTATAGCTCTTTGTTTAATTCATGCCAGTTTTGTCATGTTGGGTGCAATGGCAATGCTACAGCACATGCTTTAGCTAGTTTTGGTTTTTCTTTACAACATGAACGTGTTTGGATGGCGGAAGTCCCTCCACAAGTCTTGGGTGTACTTCAAACAGATTGTAATTTTTCACCAAGCTAAATGAAAGATTCACATCTTTTCCTTCAAAAAAAAAAACTACTAGGTTTTTTTGACCCGCGCTTCGCAGCGGGTTTTAAAAAGTTAACAAATGATTTGTATTAATAGATAGTAAGCAAGAGAATTTATATTTGAAATGGTCAATGTCATTTATCTAGATTTTTAGTATGATTTATAGATTTCATATATATTTCATATAATAACATAGCATAATTGAACAACTATGATTAAAGGTCAAACAAAAGGAACATAGTTTAAAACATCTAAATACTTGCAAAATAAAAGAAATAAGTTTAATAGATAATATATTTAAATCTTCTCAGCAACATTTTTTAGTGTGATTATTCCTAAATCAAATGGACTATAATTTAAATCAACAACCCAAAAATAAAGTCCAAATTAAGGCCACAATTCCTAAATCAAATAGAGTATAATTTAAATCAACAATAAGTAGTGATAGAACAAAACCATAATACATAACAAAACCAAGCAATAATTAAGTGTGCTAGAACTAATTAAGCATGCTAAAAACTAAACCAACCTAAAACACAACAATAATTTAGTTAAAAAATGAATTGATTTAGTTAAAAAATGAATTGAAAGACAATATAATGACCCTATAAATTGTTACATAATTACAAAAATACCAAGGTGGGACCCAAAGTGACCATTTGATAAATAATTCAAATACAAAATTGTTTGTTGATGAGACAAAACATAAAAATTTCCTCTTAAGCCTTTCATGAAACTCGTTGATCAAATTTAGCATCGGGTCCTTCATGAAAGTCTTAGATCATGTAATAACCTTTTAACTGAACTTGAATAACTTCAATCGGATATGTGGATCGAAAGTTATGTGATATTAAATAGACCGGCAATCGAAACCATCAAATTTTAGAGGCATTATTTTGAGTTGAAACATAAAAATTGGTTTGTGAATCCTTAATGAAAGTTGTAGTCTTGTAGATCATGAAAATACCTTTTAATAGACATTTGAATCACCTTAAACGGACAAATATAACAAAAAATAGAAAAATAAAGCTGAAGTATTTAATCGATTAAGATAGAATTAATAAAGGACTAAGTAGTGTGAAATAGAAAAGTATGAGGATCAATTGATAAATAATTCAAATAAAAAATGTTTGTTGATGGAGATGAAACATAAAATTTCCTCTTGAGTACTTCATGAAACTCGTCAATCAAATTCAACTTTCGGGTCCTTCATGAAAGTTGTAGGTCATGAAATAACCTTTTAAACGACACTACAATAACTTCAATAGGATACGTGGATTGAAAATTATATAAAATTAAATAGACCGGCAATCGAAACCACTAAATTTCGGAAGCATTTAGTAGAGCTGAAACATAAAAATTAGCTTCTGATTCCTACATGAAAGTAGTAGATCATGAAATTACTTTTTAATGGACATTTGAATCACCTTAATCAGAAAAATAGAATAAAAATAAAACAATTAAAATCGATGCGTTAAATCGATTAAGACAGAATAAGTAAAGGATTAAATAGCATAAAGGAGAAAAGTATGGGGATCATTTGATAAATAATCTAAAAAAATGGTTGTTGGTGGAGATTGGGACCCACCAAGGTTAACTTTCTTCCAAAGTTCCGAAAATGCCCTTGGTTGTCAACCTAAATAACCGAAAAACCGACCATGAAATTAGTCAAAATCATGATAAACCCTAAGAGGGAGAGACAAACCCCATGCATATAAGCTAAACCCTAATATGACCCAAAAAACATGTTAAACCCTAGGTGAGATAAAAAAATTTATTGAAAACCATATTTACCCTTGTCAATTTACATGGAACACCATATTTACCCTTGCAATCACATGAAATTACACCCAAACCAAGCTAAAAAGACCAAAAAACCATGCAAATAGTACCCCAATTGAATGTGATGAGAGTCCTTATTGGTTTTTTGGTAATCCACACTTCAACTATTATTGTTTGTTATATTTCCAATTTATGGTGTTTTCTTCCACATCATCACTAAACAAAATAAAAATGGAGATTAGGGTTGCTTCAAGTTATAACCCCGTTAGCGTGAAAAAAAAAACCTCTCCTTTTCATGTTCTTCTGATCTTCTCCACCCCTTTTCAATCTCTCCTACGCTAGTGCTTCTTAGATAATACGATTGGATATATCGAATGGCTTGGTATCAGTCAATTAACCATGTCGGTCTTAATAGCTTTTCACCCTTCAATTTTATCAGGAACCATGGATACTTGGATCTGTGAGATTTCCAAGAAACCCAGCTATATCAAACCAGTGATGAATAATGGTTATAATTATCAGATTTCTTCAACATAAATGAGGTACTAAAACCAGAATTTATTTTGATTTTAATTCACTGAGGGTTTTAACTAATTAACAAGTTAATAATTACATCTACAATAAAGAGTTGATTAATTCTTCTCCTATGAACCAATTATTGATTAACTCTAGTTTGAGAGAAATTTGTTTGAGATCTTTTGTTCTTTTTTCTTTTGTTGAAGGACTAAATTTTTCAAAAGAAACAAATTTATATATATAACCATAGTTATTAAACTCAAAGAGCGACCTGCTCGAGGTTTCGGGTCACGGGTTAGACGGTTCAAACGTCGGGTCAATCGGGACAATGCGGGTTAATAAATAATATTTTTAAAATTTTATAAGCTAAATAAAAATATATTTTAGTATTTAACATTCTTTTCTTTCGTTTAATAAATAAGACAATTACAACAGAATTAAAATTTTCAAATACTCTAAGGGGTCGTTTGGCATCGTTTCCGTTTTTTTGTTTTTTGTTTTCGTTTCAATTTTGTTTTGTTTTTGTTGCGCTGTCAATTTTTTGAAAACAAAAAACATATTTGGATACCTAAACTGTTGTGTGTTTTAAAAAACTGAAAACACAAAACACGTTTGGCTAGCTAAAAAGTGTTGCCAACCCTTCCTCCCCTCTCTTTTAATCAATATTTCCTCAAATTTCTATTTTCTTTATTTTTATCAAATTCTAACATACTTAATTGTATTGATTTATAGAAAACATAATTATATGGAATTCACATGATTGTATGGAATTCATAAGTTTTTTGTGTATGCATGGACATGAGCATAATTGCACTTGAGATGCAAACTTACCTTTTTCTTGGACAATGTATTTACAGGGGACATAACTTCTGGCTGGTAAACCACCACTCAGTCTGGCGATTTTGTTGGCATACTCATATGTACTTGGCTAGGCTTACAAGGCTTGCAAATGACCTTAACGGTTTCATTTCGCCTTTCCTGCCAACTGCCACATGGTTGGACCTTTTCTAGGCCATTTTTCTCATATAGAATCTTCCTTCACCTCTCGGATCATGTGGGTTCGCCTCAAGTCCCTGAACTTTTGGCCTAGATGACAGCAGAGTAAACCAAATTACATATGTTTAAGTGTTAGAAGCAAGGGAACTACATGGTTGAACAATATATATCTATATTAAACAAGTATCTGAAACAATTTTGTGATGAATATTCCAATATTCAGTTACTATAAACCCAAGCCAAACATAAAATTGAAATGCAAAATCATCCTTCCAACTTTAAATCATCATAGGTTTTGAATCCATTAAATGCATAGAGAAATTTGAGTCCTCTGTCACTTGTAAATTAATGTTAACATGAAAAAGTTATAATGGGAATTATCAATTCACTAATTCATTTACAGGGATGATCAAGTCCAAACACTAATCTATAATGTTTATGATATTGCTACCTTGCATGAAATTGATTAATCGAACAACCAGGTAAGGATCTTGACAAGACCACATCTAATAGCGAAACCAACATTCATATATAAGCCGAGAGAGAGCAGAGAAGACGACTGAAAGAAGCGTGAAATCGGAGCAGGGAGTAAATATATTTGAGAGTTCCAAAGAAAAAGAATAAACAAAGAATCTGTGTTAAGGGAGTGGGGAGAGAGGAACGGTGAAGAGAAAAAACTTTGGAACCCTAATTAGCGTTGAGGAGAAGAGATACGACATGAGGAGAAAATAGAGGAAAAACCGAAAAAGAAATGTGGCGCGCGTCTCCTAGGAATCGAAGTCAAGATCTCATTAAAATATGTTACTGTTCACCTGTGTTTTATGTTTCGCCAATGTTTCCAAAAAAGGTGAAAACACAAATTTTGTGCTTTCACTTTTTTTAGAAACACCTGATTTATTTCCATATTTTTTAGAAACAAAAATATTTACCTAAACATGTTTTCTTGTGTTTTGCTTCCAAAACATTAAATTGGCAACAAGAAAACAAAAATGACAACAATGCCAAACAAGCTTATGTTAAATATATACTACATATTATTTGAATAAACATATGGAATTTACTAAAAGATTCCTACCTCGGATTAATGAGGAGCGAGAGAACTAATTTTTTTCGTCTTTTCACACTTGACCGATTACTTAAATGGCCTAACTTTTGATTCTTGAGGTGATTACATAACTAGACTTTTTGGTTATTTCTTAATTGACTTTAATAGAGTAGTGGAATTACTAAAAGATCCCTACCCCGGATTAATGATGAGCTGGGTGGAATTACTAAAAAATCCCTACCTCGGATTAATGATGAGTTGGAGAAGTAATCTTTTTCGTCTTTACCTACTTGGCAGATTACTTAAATATCCTAAGTTTTTATTTTTGAGGGGATTAAATATCTAAACTTTTTTGTCATTTCTCAATTGACAAATGACTCAAAAAGTTCCATGCCAATTCCACAAGTGCTGCATTTATTGACTTTGGTTTTTTTTTTCCCTTGATTATTTTTACAAAAATCTATATCTTAAAAAGGAAATAGAACAATCCCAATAAACACATCAAAAAACTGTCTCCATTCAAGAAGTTATCCGATAGAGAAGCCTCCATAGTCTAAACTTAAAGTTTAAACTCTAAATTCATTGAAGATTATTAATCCTTCTCCGTAGAGACCAAGGTCCATTAGTCAGATTCAGCATGACCCAAGCATTGCAGATTGTGATTAGAAGCCAAAAAATCTTTGTATTCATCTGAACTTAAAAATTATATTCTACAAATCATGTTTGACTCATATATGTTTGAAACAATGGAATCATACTTTTTAAGTACCATATGATCAAGAAATTCTTATATATTATGGAGCAAATATTTTAATATATGCATGGTGTTAAATCACGAATTTAACAAAAGAATGCCGTAGCGTCAGCACGGACCAATCAACTTGTAAAAAAATTAATTTAACAAATAAAATTAGATATATATATATATATATAATATGGTAATAAATATATAAATAATAATGATTATCAATTAACATTATTATTATCGGATGTAGCAAGAAAAATCAAAAGTAAAAACAAGGTAGGATAGTTGGGTGGATAAAAGTAAAACTTTTTTAAGTTTGAAAAAAATAAATAAATAACAAGGATAGGTAGAACTGTAGAAGAACTTTCTTCCTTCCTTCATCTAGCTATCAGTCGGATAGAAGTCAAAAAAAAAATCCCTTCATGGTGTTTTTTTTTTTCCTTTTTGGAATCAACCTCTGTCCCTTAAACTTAAAAATCTCACCAGATCCTTTCATCTTTTAGAAAAATTTCGTTCAGATTTCATCTTTTAGAATGGTTAATTTCGGATTTCAAATTTCACCATGTTGGATCTGATTGGCAATGGACTACACTAATTTCAAGCTAATTTGTAATCTAACCCACCTGATTCATCAAGACCTGTCCTGGTCAGTGGGTTTTGACAGTTCAAAATTACGGGTTTCAATGGTTTGAAACAGGTTGATATGATCTAACGGTCCAAAGATGAAACCAGACCGAACTAGGTTTGGGATCACCGGGTTTAACAGTCGGACCGCCGATTGAGTCCGATTCGGGTTTAATAACTATGCATATAACCCTCATTCAAATTGGTATAGATGTAGCATTCTATACATGCGGGGTTGAACATGTGTCATTTACTGAATAGATTTTAATATTAAATACAAAATTAAATAAAGAATAATTAATAATCTTTAAGAAATTTTTATCTTTTTGAAGTAATATAATACAAGTTGATTGGCCCGCACTGGCGCTACGGGCGTTTTTTTTTTAGAATCGTTATTTATCACCATGCATATATTAAAAGATTTTCGTCATAAATTTAAAATGGAGACAGTGCTTTGACGTGTTTATTGGGATTATTCTATTTCCTTTTTTAAGGTACAGATTTTTCAAAAAATAATCGATGGGAAAAAAAACAAAGTCAATAAATGCAGCACTTGTGGAATTGACAAATGTGAGGGTGTAATTAACTAAATCTGCTTCTAGAAATCTTGTAATTACCAAAAAGGTAAGGGGAAAGAAGGAAATAAAGGAATATGACATGTGACTTTTTGAGTCATTTGTCAATTGAGAAATGACCACAAAGTTTAATTATTTAATCCCCTCAAGAATAAAAAATTATGACATTTAAGTAATCTGCCAAGTAGGTAAAGACGAAAAATGTTAGTTCTCTAGCTCATCAACAATCCTTGATGGAGATCATTTATTAATTCCACTACTCTATTCAAGTCCATTGAGAAATGACCAAAAATATTACTTATTTAATCCCCTCAAGAATCAAAAGTTAGGACATTTAAGTAATCTGCTAAGTAGGAAAAGACGAAAAAAATAAGTTCTCTAACTCCAAAAGCAAGCCTTGGTAGGGATCTTTTAGTAATTCCACTACTCTATTAAAGTTTAAGACATTTAAGTAATCTGCCAGGTAGATAAAGAGGAAAAAAATTACTTCTCCAGCTCATCATTAATCCGGGGTATGGATCTTTTAGTAATTCTACCCAGCTTATCACTAATTCGGGGTAGGGATCTTTTAGTAATTCCACTACTCTATTAAAGTCAATTGAGAAATGACCAAAAAGTCTAGTTATTTAATCACCTCAAGAATCAAAAGTTAGGGCATTTAAGTAATCGGCCAAGTGGGAAAAGACGAAAAAAATTAGTTCTCTCGCTCCTCATTAATCCGGGGTAGGGTTCTTTTAGTAATTTTCATATGTTTATTCAAATAATATGTAGTATATATTCTTTCAACTTCAAACAATATATAATATTCAGAATTCTTAATAGTATATCAACAATTTTTTAAATATAAATTCAGTATTTATTAGAGGAAAATTATACAATATATTTATTAAATTCACTATTAAAAAATTCAATACTTTCATATCTCAACACTTAATTGTCATTTTTCTGTTTTATCGAACAGAAAATAACCATCAGGCCACAGAGGATACTATAAGGCCTAAAAGGAAAAACAGATCAGGGGTGAGCTTTGTTTTCTCTCAAACTCTGTTAGAAACTCTTGGACTATAATAATATAAGAATGAAAAGTTTGCCTTACCAAGTTAATAAGCTATCTAGGTAAAATTCCTTACTACACTATGTCTATGCCACTATTTCATCTGATAAATGTTATGAGAATTTGTGCAATAGCTTTGGATTATGTCAAAAAGAGAGTAGAATTAGGCGTTCTTTACCTTGACGAAGTTTCCTCACAACACCTTATTTCCAAACCCTCTAAAATTAGAAACAACGATGAAACACCAAACAACAATACTTACAAAGTGGAGCCAAACTCAACTCGAGAGAAATCCCTTCCATTTTTTCTCTCCTTTCTTTCTCTCTGTTCCACTCCAATCCAATCCCTTCTGTCTACTTTTTTAGAAACCAAACCTTTTGAAACATGACGGTGATTGACATCATCTTCCGAGTTGATGAAATCTGCAAGAAATATGAAAAGTACGACGTCGAAAAGCAACGCGAACTCGCTGCCTTTTCCGACGATGCCTTCGCCGCTCTCTTTACTCGCGTCGAGGACGACATCGATAAGGCTCTTGCCAAGTCTGAGATGGCTACGACGGAGAAAAACAGAGCCGCCGCCGTGGCAATGTGCGCCGAAGTTCGTCGACTCAAGGCTCGAATAATTGAGGAAATCCCCAAGCTTCAAAAATTGGCCAAAAAGAAAGTAAAGGGTATGTCTAAAGAAGATCAAGAGGCTCGTTTCGATCTGGTAATTGCACTCCCCGATAGGATTAGAGCCATTCCAGATGGTCCTACGCCTGGTGGAATCAAATCTGGTGGAAGGGGAGCTTCGTCATCGAACAAAAACATCATATTTGACTCGACAGATGATCATTTGGATAGTAATTTCTACAATCAAACTGAAGAGTCAGAACAATTTAGAGAAGAATACGAAATGAGGAAAATGAAACAGGACGAAGGTCTTGATATCATATCAGAAGGATTGGATACACTGAAAAATATAGCTATGGATATGAATGAGGAGATGGATAGACAAGTTCCTTTAATGGATGAAATTGATACGAAGGTGGATAAAGCAACATCTGATCTTCAAAGAACAAATGTTAGACTCAAGAAAACTCTTCATGATATAAGATCCAGCCGGAACTTCTGCATTGACATTATTCTGCTCTGTGTTTTTCTAGGAGTTGCTTCCTATTTATACAATATACTGAAATGAATCGATTTTGAAGGCTCATTTTACAGCTTCCAGAGATCAGTACGTATGGTACTGAATTCGAATTCTTCCATCACTTTAGGGAATGTATGAATTCAATTTTTTTTTTTTGTATTGAATTGATTAAAAAAAAAAGGGTTAGTTTGATCATTATGGTTCAGCCCAATTACTCCCACCATAATGAAATAAGCCCATATTGCAATATTAGGCCTTATGATTTTGTAAGATTATATTTGAAATTTGGGTGCCAAGACACTTTATATAATGGTTGATGATCCCTTTTCTTCAAATGAAATTTTATTGCAGAGCAATATAGCTTTTGTTTTATTAATCATAAAATAAAATTAAACAAAGAACAAACTTATTTTCTACACTAGTTTAAAATTTCTAAAAAGAAATTTCTGTCACAATTTAATGATCCAATCTTCCCTACCTTGGGAGAGTAGGAATACTTTGTTCATTTCTAAAGAAATTAGTTGGATCAACCTTAGTCTTAATTTCAACTAATCTGTTGAAATTAGCCTTAAAATACTTGACCCCATAAACTCTGCCTTCCTCGTAGCTTTCTCTTCCATTGTGGTTAACACCTATATCAATGTCTCTGTAATTGAGAAATGCACGCCTTGGGTTCTTGGACACAAAACGAGTCATGTATCCATGGAGTTTCCGTACTAAACCAAGGTTACGATTTGCTACTTCAGTCCCAGCTTCTCTCCATGTCGCTTGGTATTGAATCTTCCATAAATTTCCAGCTCTGTGTGGGAATGGAGTTGCTGTCGATGGGATTTCAGCCATTTTTCCTCCATATGGATTGAATACCATTCTTGGCACTTGTAACTCAATCATTCTCTTCCATAGCCATTCAAGACCAGCCTTTGGAATTGGTTTCGTCACATAATCTGATTTCCTCTTCAGGAAATCCGAGGATGCAGGAGGTCGATCCAACAAAACATTTGGGTCTGTCCCAATGGGAATGTTGGTCCAAAACAGGACAGATTGAATCCAACTTGTTTCAATGCAATCCGATTGAGTTAAACCCAATGCTGGAAATCGCTCATTCATGATAGAAACAAGATTCTTGGAATCTCCTAGGAAAAATGCAATGAATGTTCCCCTGACAGTCTTTTCACTACTGTTTCCTGTTTTATTTACGACATCCAAAACAAGCCTGAGAAAGATTTCTCCAGGGAGCTTATCGGCAACATGTTGCCATTGGTCGACAATTTCCGTCGCGTTTTGTTCCAAAGTCCTTGCGACTGAAAAAACAGTGACGGTTTCCGGAACAGAAACCAGTTCGATTTTGTAAGCAAGAACAACGCCAAAGCTTGCTGCTCCTCCTCCTCTAATAGCCCAGAAAACATCTTCGCCCATTGATTTCCTGTCATGAAGTCTTCCATTAACATCAATAAAATAAGCATCAATGATATGATCAACGGAAAGACCATATTTTCTCATCAAAACGCCATAGCCACCGCCACTGAAGTGACCGCCGACGCCAACCGTGGGACAAACACCAGCTGGGAATGTGTGTGTTTTGCTTTTCTCGTTGATTCTGTAATAAAGTTCACCAAGAATTGCTCCTGTCTGAACCCAAGCAGTTTCAGTTGCTAAATCAACATCAACAGATCGAAGATTGAACATGTCAAGGATAAAAAATGGAACAGAGGAAATATAAGATAAGCCATCATAGTCATGGCCACCACTTCGAATCTTCATTTGAATGTTTTCTTTTGTAGCACAAACAATGGCGGCTTGGATATGGGATTCATGAAGAGCAGTGAGAATAAGGAATGGCTTTGGGGTTGAAGTTTCATTGAATCGAAGATTGCGAATGTAAGATTGCAAAACAGAGGAATAAGAGGGATTTTCAGGAAGGAAGATTGAAGCAGAGATTGGGTGAGATGGATGAGAATTGTCTAAAAGACATTGATAAAAGTTTTGCTGAACGGAATCTGAAGTTGCCTGAAATACAGAAATGGAAAGTAGAAGAAGAGAAAGTAGTGAAACAACACAAGGCTTCAAGGTCCCCATGATAGCAATTATAATTTTTTCAGTTATTTTGTCTAAATGAGAAGAATTAGATGGAATTTATAAGAAAATTTTCAAGGTACAAATTTAGTTTAGTCGGATATGTACTAAAAAGGGGGAAAGAAAGATGATTTTTTTGAATATGAAAAAGCAAGTCACATATCAAAATAATCAGAGTTTGACCAAGAAAAATTCAATATACTATTGGATTACAGACGTAATATAATTGGCCTTTGACATTCTGAATGCAAAAATATTGAAGGTCAACTGTGTTATCGTTGGCGAAAGCAACCATTATTCTATAGAAATGGGATTTGTTGCTTTCACATACACGTTTTCCTTCCCAGATCCCATATATCCATAGCTCGTCTGCAATAATGTCATGCATACGTTCATCTCTGTCATTTAATTAATGATATTTCTACTGATCAGATGGTTAATTACAGGGTTAAAATTGTTCTTTTGGGGAAGGGGAAATCAAGTAGTCCAGAAATAATTTAACTAGGAAAACAGGAATAACGTAAAAAATTGAAAATGTAGTAACGTACAGGTGTAATTGTTTGGTGAATGAGGAAAAAATGGGAAAGGAGATTTTTATTGCTTTTGGGGAAGGGGAAATCAAGTAGTCCGGTAGTGATTAAGATAATCCAATTTCAAATCGACATGGATTGACTTTTGTTACTGTGTTAGCAAAAAAACAGATAGTTCTTTTCCTTTTGTCATTTACCAACGCCGGATTAGATCAAGTAATAAGCAATTTGTTGCAGTTAAAGCATATCTCAGTTCGAGATCTTGAAAATTTATGCTCCCTATCTCCCTAATTAGATGTTCACTTTTAGAAAAAATTCTAGTCCCTTTTTATATGTACAATATTCTTAACTACCTATACTATATTTTTACTTTTATACCCCTAATTAATACACAATTATCTTCACTCATATTTAATGGACACACAATATAAAGAGAAAAGAGAAATGACAATATATAGTGGAAAATTATTGGAGTAATAAATATATTAAAAAGTTAGTGAAACATATATTTTTCTTACTTAACGTAATTCGGTTAAAAAAATGACATAATTGAAGACACATACAGTATTTTTTGTGACATTTTCTTGTAGACGCAATTGAGCTTTTGCTACTATTTCTTAGATTTCTTGTAGTAACCAGATTAGTCAGAATTAATTTGATTTTCTGGATAATTAGGGCTTATCATGTTTAAATGTTCAAAATATATACATATAGCTTTAATTAAGATGTGCTCAAAAAGTTTTCATTCAGGTTTGCTTTTTTTTTTTTGGTGAAACATTCAGGTTTGCTTTAGAAGGAGGAGAAGTTGTGCGCAATCGAAGATCTTGAAAATTAGCATTTCATCTTATGAATAAATAAAATATACATTGAATTCGGCCTTTGATATATAAAATGCTTTTGAAAGTGTCAGCCAGTCAAGTTTGGATGGCAATTGCATGCCCTCTTTTGAATTGATAATAATAATCTCACTGACATTACACGCTTTACGCTTAGAATAATATTATTTGGGGGCATATATATATATATATATATATATATTGTTACTAAAACAAACTTTATTATATCATCAAATCAATTCATCATCATTTGAAATGGGTTAGATCAAATCCACCTGAAAAGGTGGGCTAATAGCTTTTGAATGGTGTGCTGGACAACGAAACCTCCAAGGTCGTTCTTGGCCATGGATATCATATAACTTATCAAAATGATGATGAATATGCAAATTCGATTCATTACCGTCGATTCGAATTCGAGTTTACAATGTGTACTATTTTTACTTGAGTGACTTGTGAGTCTTAATTTTTGAGTTTTCATATTTTTAAAATATATTACGTAAGAAGAGTTACGATAAATGTAAAGTTGTTTACGATACATCTAACATGTACGTTGGATAATATTTGGTGTTTTTCCGTTGAATGTAAAATTATTTACGACGTGCATAGAATGTTTACGTAAAAATTAAGATGGTTTACAATGCATACAAAAGAATTTACACTAGATGTAGATTTTTCAAATCGAGTAAAGCTCTAATTAACCACATGAGTTGCCAATTATCAGGTTTATTAATTATAACTCATGGGATATTGTTTGTTGACTTTGTTCAAAGTTCAAACCCACAATTTTTTGTGGTTCATCATGCATCTGCATGCAAGTGGGCAGTGGCTACCATGGAGAACCTAGTTTTCGTCTAAAAATAAATGACATTAATTCTTCATTTCTTGTTTGGGGAAAAAGTTGCCAATATATACTAATAACAAAATTTCGTTCAACTGCTTCTTTTACTTCTAAGTCACTATCATTTGCTAGAAAATTAACTAATTTGTTGAAAAATACTGCAACTGATTATTTAATTTAATTATACTAGAACTTTCCGGCCGCGCTTCGCGTGCGGCTGTTTTATTTTATAAATTTTTTAAGAAAATTCAGTTAAGAAATGAAATTTTGTTGTGAAATAATAACAAAATAAAGCAATGGAGTAAAATTGAAGTATGAAAAAGACAAGAGAATAGAGAGACAATAGAATATGGAGAAGAAGAAAATATGAAGAATGTGAGAAATTGTTCTCATTCATCTTATTCCATAACAAAGTAAGTGGCCTATTTATAGACACATAGATACATTACCATAAATATAAGGAGATGAACTTAGCACATATGTTTATGTGTATGAATGAATCAAGTCATTAATCTTATCCATGCTTTAATTAGATTCATGGATATGCACAACATACATGTATATATATTCATAACAAATTTATAATTAATTTATAATTATTTGATAATTTATTTTATACAGAAAAGGGGATGAATGTCTTTTAATTTTTCCAAGCTAAATGAATACAAATATAATAAACAAAATATTAGAAAATTAACTATTGACACTTGTCAAAGAAACCGCCAAGTGGCACTCAATGGGGATTATACATAAAATTAATAGTAGATTTAATTGAATGATGATTTAAAAAAAAATATATTGAATGATTAATTTGTCATTTCAAAGTCATAAAATTGTTCTAGAAAAAAAAAACCCACAAAAATTTTGACTTGTCAAAGTCAATCTTTAGATATATACCATACATATAAAACAACTCTAACCAACAGTTGTCAAAATTTAACAAAACTTTTTGGAACTAAGAAAGTGATTTGTAGGTGATTTTACTTACCTAACAAGAGCTTTTCTGAGTTTGAGTGAGCAGAGACCAACTGATGGGAATGACTTTCCCTTCGGACCCCTTTTTTTCCCCTCCGGCGTGGAGGTTTCCCTTGCCAATGGGGAAGTATCCTTCCTTGGATATCTTTCAATCTCTTAAGGATTCCATTCAAATTAGATCTTCTTATCTGTTGGTTTCGATTCACTCCTTTTTTCAAAATGTTTATCCGATTCATTCTTTTAAAATTCAAATCGAGGCCTATATATTTCGATATACGACATACTGTCGTTATTGCTTTTTGGCTACTATTTTTTTCGTTCATTGGAATGAAATTTTCTTTTTCTGGCTTTCTCTCTTTCAAATCATGGCTGGCACTTTGTCAAATCTTTGCTCAAAACTATCTCTGCAGGAAGGGGATGAGAACACGGTGGTGATTGCGGAGGATTTGCTTACTGAGGCGGGAGGTGAGTTACCTTGGTTTGGGCTTTTTGGTAGGCTATACTCAAAAAAACAGCCTAACCTGGAAGGCCTTCGAAATACCTTTTTCCAGGCTTGGAAATTGGAGAATACTTTGACTGTTTTGGAGGTGGGAGAACGTGTTTTCCTCTTCCAATTTGAAGATGAGCTGGAGCGTGATCGGGTGTTGGTAAATCAGCCCTGGTGCTTCAACAGAGCCTTGATGGTGTTTTGTGAATATGATCCTGATCTGGCACCGGAGACACTGTCTTTTGATCTCTGTCCTTTTTGGGTGCGTATCTTCAAATTGCCTTAAGTATGATGACGGAGAAGATAGGGGTTGTTCTTGGGGAAACAATGGGGACTGTGTTAGATGTGGATTTGAGTACAGGTCGCTATTTTCGTATCCGGGTAGAGATCAATGTCTTAACTCCTTTAAAGGATACTATGAAGGTTTCCACCCCTAATGGTCAGATCGAAGTAGAGATTCGGTATGAGAAAACTCCTTCTTTTTGCAGGGTCTGTGGGGTGCTTACTCACTTGGATAATGACTGTCCTGTGGCAGTGACGATGCTGAAGACGATAGGGCGTGTTGAAAAAAGATTTGAAGGCAAGCTGCAAGCTGAGTCTCCAATCACAAAATCGGATAAACTTGGCCGACCGGAGATTTGTTTCAGCTTGGCTAATGGGGTTTCTTTTTCTAATGTGGGGGCTGGAGATTCGATGGTGGGTCGGCGGGGATTCCGCAAACATGGGGATAGCATGCTACATCGGAGTCGTGCGGTGGCGCGTGATATTAACAATGTTGAAGTCTTGTGTGAAATTGTATCTAAATTTCACGGGAAGGGCAAATCGCAGAATCAGGACAAGTTGGATGCTGATGAGGTAACTTCTCGCCGCAAGGAAAGGGAGAACGTGGCTTTTGCTGATCCTGTTATCCCGGGCGGTTCACGAATCAACACAAAAGGGGTGGTTATTAATGAACCAACCGCAAGAAACAGTAATCATCAAAACGTGGCCAAGGCGCTGAAGCAAAAGCAAATTGTGGAAGACTCAGAGGAGTCAACAGATTCATGGTCGATGGCAGACCCGGGTGTTGGGCTGGGGTCTAGGAGGCGGATTGTTTTGGGCCGACACATTCCAGGAGTGGGCCTTTCTGTTTTGGGACATAACCCGATTCCTAATGGCAATAAGATGGGTAATACAAGTAATTTTGTTCCATCTCAACCTGCAGAATCTTTTATTCCACTTGAAGAGCCATATACTCCGACGACACCTTTTGTTTTTGGGGCTCAAGCTAATGTTCAGCCGAGAAAATTAAGAAAATGGAAGAAAACGGCACGTGTTTCCCAGAAATATTCTTTTGAAACTCTTGGCCCTGCTAAAAATTTTCAGGTTGGGCAAAACAGGACTTCTTTTAATTCTACTTCGGAGGGGAATCGGACAGGGACATGGAAAAGCACTAAGGATTCCGAGACGGTGGCTGGGATGAATGCAGATGGCTTTCGTGGATGGACTGCTGATTTAATCTCAGCTGGCAGGGATGCTGCTGGGGTTTGTTTTGATGCTCAACAAGCCAATTTGCTGCAAGAAGGTAATGCTGGCTTTCAAGATGAGACGGATTTTGGTGGCGGGGTTGCTAAGGAAGGACCGACAGACTATGTAGCTGATGACGAGCAGGCTGATGCTGTTAATGACATTGATGTACCAGCGGCGAGGATGGGCGGGAGTTCCTATCCTTGCCGAGAGCCATGAATTACTTGAGTTGGAACTGCCGAGGTCTGGGGCAATCTCGGACAGTTTATGAACTAGTTAGTTTTATTTCTTGTAATAAGCCTCAAATTTTATTTTTGTCTGAAACCAAAAAAACTAGTAATGCAATGGAATGTATCAGAGTTCGTTTGGGTTATGATTCTTTCTTGGCTGTTGATTGTAGAGGTCGGTCAAGGGGATTAGCACTTCTTTGGCTTAATTCTATTGATGTTTCTATCTTGTCTTTTTCACAATTTCATATTGATGCCCAAGTTGGTTTGGATTTATCTACAGCTTGGAGATTTACGGGTTTCTATGGTAGACCCGAGACACATCGTCGTAATGAGTCTTGGCAGTTACTTCGAACTCTTAATTCCAACTCATCTTTACCATGGCTATGCACTGGAGATTTTAATGAGATTTTGCAATCGGATGAGAAAGTAGGTGGAGTAATTAGGCCTTTTCGGCAAATGGAGGGATTTCGCTCAATAGTGGAAGAATGTCAATTTCTTCATTTACCAGTAGTGGGTCCATTTTTAACTTGGCATAAGAAGATAAATGGTGAGTGGATTTTTGAAAGACTAGATCGCGTTTTGGTCACTAGAGCTTGGTGGGATCGGTTCCGGCACTCAATTGAAAAGCATTTAGTCACTACAGTTTCGGATCATCTGCCCCTATTAATTTCAATTAAGGAGCAGCAGGGGATATTTACGAATAGGCAAAGGAATTTTAAATTTGAAAAAATGTGGACTGGCCACAAGGATTTTGATCGAGTTGTTCGTGACTCATGGTTTTCAAATAGTACAAATGCCATTGTTGATAAAATATGGAATTGCAGTCGGGTGTTAGATGATTGGAATAAACGGATTTTTGGCAATATTAGGTTCAATTTGGAATCAAAGAGGAAGGAGTTGGTTGCTTTGTATAGAGAACAATCTGATCCGGATCGTATGGAGGAATGTCAATTTGAGATGGATGGCTTACTTCATCAGGAGGAAGTCATGTGGCGTCAACGTTCGAAAGCTCTTTGGTTAAGGGAGGGAGATCGTAATACGAAATATTTTCATTCTGTTGCTAATGCGAGGAGAAAGAAGAATGTCATTTTGGGTATTGAAGATTTTAATTGTATGTGGAGGACAGAGGTGAAAGATGTCGAGGAAATTGTGTGTAATTACTATCAGGACATGTTTACTTCAACTACTCCAACGATGGCAGCATTGAATCCGGTTATAAGCCATGTTCCCACTCGAGTAGATGCAGATATGCGATGCTCTCTGGATGCTCCTTTTACGAGCGAGGAAATTAAGGATGCAGTGTTTCAACTGGAAGCGGATAAAGCCCCGGGACCGGATGGCTTTCCCCCATCCTTCTATCACAAATGTTGGCATATTGTGGGTAAGGATGTAGTAGCTTTTGCATTGGATTTTTTAAATAATGGTGGTAATTTGCCTGATGTGAATCATACGAATATTGTCTTGATAGCCAAGAACAATAACCCCAAGACTATGAAAGATTATAGGCCAATAGTTCTTTGTAATGTAATTTTCAAGATTATATCCAAAGCTATTGCCAATCGTCTAAAGGTAGTTTTGCCTAATATTATTGGGGAAAGCCTAAGTGTTTTTGTGCCAGATAGGATGATATATGACAATGCCTTAATAGCTTTTGAGACTATTCATTTTATGAGCAACAAACGGACTGGTAAAAGAGTACACATGGCTCTTAAACTTGATCTGAGTAAGGCGTATGATAGGGTGGAGTGAAATTTTCTTGAGAGTTGTATGAGCAAACTGGGATTTTCTGATCGATGGGTTAATCTTATTATGGCTTGTGTTCGGTCTGTTTCTTATTCAATTCTAATTAATGGGAAGCAGTGTGGTATAGTTAATCCAACACGAGGTATAAGGCAGGGAGATCCCCTCTCTCCATATCTATTTTTGTTCTGTATGGAGGCTTTGTCTTGTTTGCTAACACAGGCTGATAATAGTAATGTTATTCATGGTGTAGCTATTAATCGTACTGCCCCGCGGATTTCGCATCTCTTTTTTACGGATGACAGTCTTCTGTTTCTTTGGGCCTGTTTGGAGGATTGTACAGCGGTTTTGGAAATTCTTGAGAGCTTTGAGAAAGCTTCGGGACAACAAGTGAATATTGATAAGTCCGTCGTTTTGTTTAGCAAAAATACTCCTGATACAGTTCGTATGGCCATTATGAGCAAGTTAGGGGTGCAGCGGATCTTGGATAGAGACAAGTATCTTGGGTTGCCTATAATGGTAGGGAAAAACAAGAGAATGGAGTTTCAGTATATTAAAGAAAGATTGTCTAAGCGTGTTGAGGCTTGGCAAAACAAGCTGTTTTCCATCGCAGGAAAGGCAATAATGATCCAGTCAGTGGCACAATCTATACCAGTGTACTTGATGAGTGTGTTTCGTTTCCCCAGAGGATTTATTCATGAATTAAATATGATTATGGCACGATATTGGTGGGGTGGGACTAATGACCAGAGGAAGATCCATTGGAGGGCTTGGGAAGATCTCTGTGTGTCAAAGCTGGATGGCGGGCTTGGTTTTCATGATTTTGAATCCTTTAACTTAGCCTTATTAGTAAAGCAATGCTGGAGATTACTACATAATTCGACTTCTTTGTGTTATCGTTTATTAAAGGCGAAATATTTTCCAAGAGGGGACTTCTTAACAGCTTCACTTGGGCATAACCCGTCTTTTATTTGGAGGAGTTTGCTTGATGGTCGGAAGGTGGTAATTGCTGGTTCGAGATGGCGAATAGGCAGTGGTGATGTCGACTTTTGGCAAGGAAATTGGTTAATTGGTTCCACTAGTTTGAATCCAACGCCAAGGGAAGGTCTGATTCCGAAACCTATGAGAGTTTCGAGTTTCATAGATTTTGAATCAAGGCAATGGCATATTGATAAACTTACTGAGATGGTGGATGATGATGACATAAGTCGGATCCTATGTCTACCTATTCCAAGACAACCAAGGCCGGTTGTTCTTATCTGGAATGCTTCTCCATTAGGTACCTTTTCGGTGAAATCAGCTTATTTTGAAGCTAGGAAACTTCTGGTATTGAGGTCAATCAGGAGGAAGAACAAAGGCGATTTTGGAAGCTAATTTGGAACTCCACTACCCCACCGAAAATGAGGTATTTTATTTGGCGTTAGTTTGTGATTTATTGCCTGTAAAGATCAATTTACAACGGAGGGGCTTGGATATTGACAATTTGTGTGTGGTCTGTGGCTTACATGAGGAATCAAGTCAGCATACTTTTCTTCGATGTCCGTTAAGTATTCGAGTTTGGGATCTTGTTGCCCCGTGGATGTGTAATTGTGTCGAAGATTGGGCGGAGGCGGAGGATTTTTGGATCCGGATTGTGTTCAAAGCTGCTGCGGTGGGACAATTGGAATTGGTTCTTATACAGCTTTGGGCAATTTGGCAGAATCGAAATAACGCCTTGCATTCTGGCTTTTGTGCTACACCAACTACAGTCTCGTTCTTAGCCTCCAAAATGCATTCACAGGCATCGACATTGGTACAAAATGAATGCCACTTAGCAGAATTGCGTACCCGAGTTACTCAATGGAAGCTACCACCAAATGGTTGTGTGAAAATTAATACTGATGCCTCGTATTGTTCTATCACGAATCAAGCAGGCCTTGGAGTGGTGATTAGAGATGATAAAGGAGAAATTATTGTTAGTGCCACAAGAAGGTTATATTTTGTGTCTTCTTTATATGTGAGGTTCACGCTATCTTATTTGGTTTTGAATTAGCCTTAGAATATGGGGTGGAGAGGTGCTTTATAGAGAGTGATTGTTTAGTTGCAGTCTCGGAGATAGTTAAGTCATCACCTGTGTGGTGGAAGGGTGGTTGCTTAATTTATGAAATTAGGGACTTAGTTTCTTTATTTGATTTTTGCAAGATTGTACATGTTCATAGAGAAGCTAATATGTTAGCACATAGATTGGCACAAATTAGTGTTGATTTTGTGCGGTGCGGGAGTTTACCTCCTAGCGTTTGTAATCCTGATTTCAATTAAATGAATGATATTGTTCTAAAAAAAAAAGAAAGTGATTTGTATTATTTTTTGCTACACATGAACATGATATTTAATTAAATGGACTATACAATAAGAAATAGCCATATCCTTTCCCATAATCTCACCCTTCCCATCCAAGAATTCGAATCTGAGACCTCCTACGAGAAGTCCCAAATTTTAACCACTAAGGTGTCGCTTAGGGACAAGTAATTTATATTGTAATTAAACACCAAGTCATCTCTCATGAACAAGACTGTGGGATATATGCTTCATTATAGTATATTTACCATTGAATTAATTAAGGTGAATTATTTCCGGTTTTATTATCACTTAACTTTCATTATATACTTTTTTAAAATGTTGACATCCATGCCAAAAAGATTCGCAATATAAAACCGTGGTGACTGGTGAAAAAAAATTGAAACCGCGAGGAGGGGTAGCGTTATTATATATTTCTACTAATAAATAGGGTAGTGCAGCTTGTGTTAGTGCTTGTGTTACAGGAATTAGCAGCAGCCGAAGTGGTCTTTAGAGCTGGCAAAATCAATCAGAATCCGAATCCGAAATAATTTGATTAAATAATAATTTATGAAATAAAATATTTTATTGTTTAGAAAAAACATATTTCTTTTTAATTTTAAATAAAACTATTATATATATGAATATAATAAAATTTATATAATAATGATTACAATTAAATGTTTCATTAATCTATACTATATATAAAAGTATGAATAAGGGAAACTTTTTTATTTTCCAATTGTACCCTTATTTTAAAAATATATTTCCAATTATGCCTTTTTTTTTAAAAAAAAAAAAACATGTTTCTAAATTGCCATTACTAAATAATATTTTAATTATTCTATTATTTTTCTAAATATAAGAAATTTTTTTTTTGAGTCTGGAGAAGAATTTATACAATTTTTCGTTAATAAGAAGAGAACGAAATTGATTGCTATAACTCTATCCACTCACTACTTAAAAGAAAATCAATACTATATCGTTTAATCTTACGTAAATATTTTAATTTTTACATACAAATTTCAAACTAATTTGTACTTCTATTATTTGAGAAATTGTGTACAAGGCTTGATTGTCTTTAGTTCAAGAGCTAAATCAATTCCTTCGAATTTGTTTTTGAAGCTAAAAACTATGAGCCATCTTACTCTTGTTTGTTGCAATGAAAAAGTTAAGTTATTTACAATTCAATATCCATAAGTTGTATATTTACGTTTGAATTGATGAAATATGCTTCAAATCCAAAACCATACAAGGGATTATAATAGTGTTTTTTTTAATAATTACTCTATACTATATATAAAAGTACGAATAATGGAAAAATTTATGTTTTTGTAACCTTTTTTCAAATATATTTCTAAATTGACAATATTAAAATTTATTATTTAAAATTTAATCACAAAATTTCAATTTAGACCGAATTATAAGTTTGTAAAATTGATTTTCATTGATAAACATGCAAATTTCTACGAATAAATGAAACTTTATATTTTCTGATTGTACCCCTTTTTTCAAATATATTTCTAAATTTTCATTAGTAAAATTTAGTACACTTCTAATTATTATTTAAAAATTAATTAAGAATTTCAATTTGGACCGAGTTATAAGTTTGTTAGATTGATTTTCATTGATAAATATGCAAATTTCCTTTACTATTATTTTTGAATTTAATATTTTACTTCTAATTTCAATTTTTTAAATGTCAATAAACTAACACTAACACGTACAATACTATTGTTAGTGAAACTCCATCTTTTTGTTATATAATAATTTGCCATATTTACTTTGTTCAATTGGAAATTGTTGAGTTAGAAGAGTAGGTGATATTATGGTTTTGATTTTCTCGTCTCTTCGTGGTTATCAAAATTTCATAATATGATTATTATAATTTCATGAGGAGATTATCAAAATTCCATAGCGTGGTTACCAAAATTTCATAGAATCGGCTTATTAAAATTTTTAAGGAAGGTTATTGAAATTTCAGTGTGGTTATCAAAATTTTTTATTGTGGTTATCAAATTTTCATACGAAGGTTATAAAAGTCTCAATTTTATAAGGAGTATCAAAATTTGATAGAAGGTAATCAAATCTCATATAGTGATTATCAGAATTTCATAGAGATCATATTATCAAAATTTATAAGAAGATTATCGAAATTTCATAGTGTTGTTATCAAAATATCAAATCAAGGTTATCAAAATTACACAATGTGATTATCAAAATTTCAGAGGGGTCAACAAAATTTTATAGAGAGGTTATCAAAATTTCATAAAGAGATTATCAAATTTTCAAAATATCATTACCAAATTTTCATAGTGGTATTTTTGGGGAGGTTATCAAAATTTCATAGTATAATTACCAAATTAGGAAGGTTATTAAATTTTTATTATGGAGTAATCAAAATTTTAGGGAGGATATCAAAATTTCATATGAAGGTTATCAAAATTTCATGGCCTAATGTCCAAATTGGGTCTAAACCATTCAAAACTTGCTTAATTTGAGTTTAAACCAATAAACATGACCAAATTGGGCCTAAACGTTAGCAAATTACACCAAATTGGATCTATTTTGGATGAAATTGTGGCAGTGAAACGCACGTGTCATTACAAAAATTCCAAATTTCCGTCCAAAATAGGCCCAAATTTGTGCAATTTGCTAACGTTTAGGCCCAATTTGGTCATATTTAAAGGTTTATGCTCAAATTGAGTAAATTTGGAAAGGTTTAGACCCAATTTGGATATTAGGGCCAACAATTTCATAGTTTGGTTTTCAAAATTTCATAAGAGGGTTATCAATATTTCATAGGGAGATTAACAAAATTTCATAAAGAGGACACTTAATTACTCCTATTAACTCTCCTGAAAATGAGTAAAATATACATAGAAGAAAGAAAGAAAGAAAGAACTAAAAAAAGGATGAAGCGAGGTTTATATATTCCAACTAAGTAAACAAAAGTATATATACAATATTGTAGTAAATCTTTATAAAACTGAAAGAAAAAATCCAAAAAAAAATACATGGAAAAATTAACTAATGATAAAAAAAAAGATTAAAAACTCGTTTGATTATGAACTTGAGATAAATTGTCAAAACGCCCAAATCTTTAAACTTCCCACTCATTTACTAATTAACCTATAAAGCAATAACATTGAAAAGTTATTTTTCCCCTCAAATACTCATCAATATTTCCCAAGTCTTTCTCGATCATAAACCAGTGTTCTATAGGTTTTTCCAACAGCTGGGTCTTCCTCCTCATGATTAAGAAGTAAATAACTGAAAAGAGAAAAAGAAGATAAGTGGATTATTGCAATAGTAGTGTTGCAATTCTTCTAGCCTTATTTTTAGCTAAAGTTCTTGTTGTTTGATTAATGTAAAAAAGGTAAATCAACTTTGTACTTTGAATATATAATGTGCCAAATCAATTTGGTGTTGGTCAAATACTCACATCCAGTTCTGGTTAAAAAATAACTCAAAGCCAAATCCAAGGACATGAAAGTCTAACCTTTGTTGATACTAAGACAAAAGAAGATTGATGAAGAGGCTACAACACCTTTGTGAATTAGTAATTAAAAAGGTCTTGAAATTGTTTTCAACGAATGAAAAATTCACAATTATAAATAAAAATATTTACATTGCAAATTAATGGTAATTTCTTGTTATGATTCTAACACTTGCTCACTTTCTAAAATGCAGCTTTTGTGATTCACATACAAAGACGACGTTGATAATAGTGATAGGCTAATTGCTACTACTCCATTTATGAAATCTTTCACATGAATTATCTCCAACTTCAACCAAGAGAAAACCAATTACAAATAAAAAAAAATTATAAGTGGATATATAATAAATATTATTAAAAAATATAAACTCAAGAGAAATAAGGAAAGAAAATAGTTAAAAAATAGTTAATATAGACCTTGGTATTTCGTGCAACTCTTTTTTTTTCCTCCTTCAAAATGAAGTCATCCTTAGTTTGAACCTGATAGTATAACAATAAATTTGTATACATATCCATCAAATTCTAGTCTCTAATAACATAATTTAATGAAATTAAACACTAATTCTAACAAAATATTAATCTAAAAGAATTCAAAAGGAGATAAGAATATCAAGCATATATACAATTTCATTTAAATACAAAATCTATACCAACCTCTTTTATTGTCTAAATCTTGAGCCACCATAACAAATCGGATCATTTGCTTTGTAAGAAATTTGTCAGCCGTCATATCCCCATTGCTCATCCTTTCAACACTAAACAAATAAAATAAAATGACTTTATATAGGCCAAAAGAGAGGGTAAAAGAATCATATAACTGAAATTCAAAGGGTTTACTATTAAATTTGTAACCGTAATCACAATAAAAAGCATATTAGTTACAATTTAAAATAATTAATTTAGAAGATGAAAACTGAAAAGCATACTAACTTACAGAATATTTTTTAAAACAGAAAAAACAAATTAGAATGTAACGTTTAATAATAGGCAATTAATTTGGAACATATTTTTTTTATTAGAAAAAAAAACAAAGTAAATCCTTTTAGAGGAAATCTATAAATTATTTCTGTTGACATCTTCCTAAACTACCCCTATTAACTCCCCTATTTAGTCATGTATAACGTTAATTGGAATTAAAGTATATGCCAACTAAGTAACTTTAATTGGAATTATTATTTGAATGTAATGTATGTATATATAACAGTGAGGAGTTATTGAAATGATAAAAAGAATTAAATACCCAATTGTAACTCACTTTAATTGGAATTATTATTTGAATTTGAATGTAATGTATATATAACGGTGAGGTATTATTGAAAGTATAAAAAGGATTAAAGATCCAATTGTAAGTTGTAACTCATTATATCTAAAAACATTTAACTTGGCACATTAACTCCCCAAAGGGAGTCAAAAATACATATATATATATATAGATATAATGTTTTCATTGGTTAATTTCATGTTTAATTTCTTCTAATATGAGTTTATAGTTTCTTACGTACGGATCAAGTCATAATGATTCATATAGAGATATGTAGAAAATAAAACAATAATGAGATCATCAGATAAATCGAGAGCAAAATACAATTTACAATTCATATAGCCTTTAAAAGTTTGAAAATTTTAGAAGAATAGAATTGTAAAAAGTTAAAAAAAAAAATACAGAGCTATATTAAAATAATGATATTCTTGAAATATATTTAAGAGATGTATTTTAGGGGGATTTCGGTTTCGGATTTATCGAACCAATGAAACCAAAATTACATAAGAATATTATCAAAATTTCAGGGCATGGTTACCAAAATTTCATAGACAGATTATTAAAACTTAATAGTGTAGTTATCAAAATTTCATAAAAAGGGTATCAAAATTTCATATTGAGGTTAACAAAATTTCATACATAGGTTATCAAAATAATAACTAGACAAAGCACTACTACTCTCTCCGTCCCTAATTAAATGTCCTTTTTTGGCCAACAAACACCAAATTTTTTACCATTATTTACAAAAATATATAAAGCAAAATAACTTTTAAAAATAATACTTATGAACTTTGATTTACAAACTTTTCAACACATATATTTTTTAAAAATAAAGTCTTACATACTTTTTTTATAAATAATGATTAAATATTGAGCTTGTTTAACCAAGAGTATACATCTAATTAGAGACAGATAGAGTATATGATATAGTACAAAATTCGAGATTAATTAAATCACTACAAAATTTTATAAGGTATCATCAAATCAAGATTTCGAAATGTAGCTAATAATAAATAAATGATATAGCAATAACCGGCAAAACACTACTTTATGATATAACGTGATAGTAAAAACTATGAAGGGTACATCAAGATTTATAAAAGTAGCTAAGTGTTGCATTCCGTACATATCCTACCATTTATTGTACTTATACCTAAATATTATTTATAGTAGTAATTGATTAAAGCCTGCAACCAAATAAACATGATAGTAATAACTATGGGTCCGTTTGGCCCAACTTATTTAACAGCTTATTTACTGAAAAAAGCTTAAGTTGGGTCAAATAGAAAATTCAGAAGTGCTTTCCAGTAGTGATTTTCAATTGTTTTTGAACCATAAACCATAAACTCTAAATTGAAAATTTTTTTCAGAAACACTTTTTCAGAAGAGATTTAAGTTAGGCCAAAAGGGCACTATGAATACTAGTAGTAAAGCCTACATATATTATATTTATAGTAATAATTGATTGGAGCCTACAACGATAAATAATTGATTAAATGAAGACAAAATTCCGTAATACTCCCTCTGTCCCATTATATAAGTCCCTTTTAACTATATCATCAAGATTAAGAAAGTTAGTTAGTGTTCAAACTTTTATGTACTTTTAGCTTGTTTTTATATTTTTACCCCTATTATCTTTCTCACACTCATTCTCTCTCCTCCTTTTCACTTTCTTAACTACCCTACCACTTTCTAGGCTAGTTTTGGAAATAACTTTTAAATATGCATTGGGTTTAGAAAGGGGACTTATATTTTGAGACAAAAAAAGCTTCTAGAAGGGGACTTATAAAAAGGGACAGAGGGAGTATATATCAACCAACAACCCGAACTGCTGGCCCTAGCACACATGACTGCTTGGTCCTAGCGTGCGGGACTGGAAGACCTAACGTGCATGTGGGACATAACTGTTTGGTCCTAGCGTGCGTGCCAATTTGATAAAAACCGTGCCAAAACACGCCGTTGATGCCATATATTTCTTTATACTAGTCATTACTTCCACGTGCGCTGCATGTGATCCAATATGTTTAAATTAAATTAAAATTAAAATCGTAAGCAACCTACTAATTTCTAAAGAATTCTATCTGGCAAAATTTGGCCTGACTGCTGGTACTCGAAACCAAACTTGATCCGACCTTATTTGATCGAAAAATCCGCTCAATCCCGGAACTGAAATGACCTAAATCCTCAATGATCCAAACCTGAAACGACCTAGACCCAAAATTACTCGAACCCGATTAACCCCGAGAGATTAATCCAAAATGGAATTAATTATATTTAAATGTTCCGAATCCGAAAAGAGCCGAACCCAAAAATTCAAAACTCAAACTTGAAATCATTTGAACCATATGAACCGACACTTAGAAAGACTCAAACCATAATTAACCAAACCTAAATGACTTGACATTTGAGCGATCTGAACCTAACCCAACCTGAAACCGAAATTAACCAATCCCGTATGACCCGAAATTTCCTTAATCCGAAACTGACCTAACCCAAATACCCGACTCATCCATTTTTATATACATAGAGTTTTACTACCATAGGAACAAAATAAATAAGTCCACATAAAGAAAAATATTAACAAAGTAAAATAACAAATTTAAACCCAGAGCAAGAGTTACATTTATCTAGCAATAATTGAAATTAATTATAAGTAAAATAAAACTATATAAAATTATACAACTTTCATGAAGAATTCAGAAGCCAATTTTAATGTTTTGATTCTAAAAAATACTTCTGAAATTTTGTGGTTTTGGTTGCCGGTCTATTTATTATTGTATAATTTTCGATCCATTTGTATGATTCAGCTTGTTCAAGTGTCGCTGAAAGGTTATTGCATGATCTATTACTTTGATAAGCACATGAATGCTTAATTTGTTACTTTTATGATTTAGACTATTTAATCCTTTACAATATAGTTGAACAATTTAACGCGTTGACTTTTATTTTAGTTTTTTTTGTTCTATTTGCCCGATTAAGATCTTGTTATGTCTATATAATTAGAATAATTAGAGATATAGAAAACTCTTTGCTCAAAATCTTTCCTTATTTCCTTCAAAACCCCGTCGCGGAGCGCGGGTTTATAAATAGTATATATTATTATAAAAAAAAATGTATATATATATATGTACGTTATTTGCATATTTATAATATTTCCATGGTAGTAATTAAACTATTTACGAGGAATCGTAAGCTGCATTTCTGGCATATGTTATATGCACCACATTCATCCAAGAACAAATTGTCAGGGGTATTTCGATATTTTTATGCTCAGTATTTTCGTTATTACAGTTGATTGTTAGGGCATTTTTGGAACTTTATGATAAAGTTACTATTTGGTGGGTCCCACCCTCAATAAACAAATCATTTTTTTGCTGGATTATTTATCAAATGATCCTACTACTTTTATGCTTTATGCTATTTAATCCTTTACAATTATGGGTTGGACGACTGAACGTTTCGGCTTTAGTTCTTCTATGTTTTGTTTTGCTTGTCCGATCAAGGTGATTCAAGTGTCTATTGAAAGGTAATTTCATGATCTACGACTTCCACGATGGACTCAAAAATCAATTTTAATGTTTTGATTCTAAAAAATACTTCTGAAATTTTGTGGTTTCGATTGCCAGTCTATCTAATATTATATAATTTTCGGTCCAATTGTCCGATTGAGGTTGTTTAAGTGTTGGTTAAAAGGTTTTTGTGTGATCTATGACTTTCATTGAGGGCTTGAAAGTTGAATTTGATTAATGAGTTTCGTGGAGGATTCAAAAGGTAATTTTTATGTTTGGTCTCCATAAACAAATTTGTTTGCTGGATTATTTATCAAATGATCGTCATACTTTTATGCTTTATTCTATTTAATCATTTACAATTATGGGTTGGACGATTTAACGCGTTGACTTTTATTTTTGTATTTTTTTCTTACATTTGTCCGATTAAGGTGATTCAAGTGTCTATTAAAAGATAATTTCATGATCCACGACTTCCACGAAGGACTCAAAAACCAATTTTAATGTTTTGATTCTAAAAATGTTTCTTAAATTTTGTGGTCTCGATTGCCAGTTTATCTAATATTATATAATTTTCGGTCCAATTGTCCGATTGAGGTTGTTCAAGTGTTCGTTAAAAGTTTATTGTGTGATCTACGAGTTTCATTAAAGTCTTGAAAGCTGAATTTGATTAATGAGTTTCGTGGAGGATTCAAGAGGTAATTTTTATGTTTGGTCTCCATAAACAAATTTTTTTTTGCTGGATCATTTATCAAATGATCGTCATACTTTTATGCTTTATTCTATTTAATCCTTTACAATTATGGGTTGGACGATTTAACGCGTTGGTTTTTATTTTTGAATTTTTTGTTATATTTTCCGATTAAAGTGATTCAAGTGTCTATTAAAAGATAATTTAATGATGTACAACTTTCATGAAGAACTCAGAAGCCAATTTTAATTTTTTGATTCTAAAAAATGCTTCTGAAATTTTGTGGTTTCGGTTGCCGGTCTATTTATTATTGTGTAATTTCCGGTCCGATCCATTTGTCTGATTGATGTTGTTCAAGTGTCGGTTGAAAGGTTATTGCATGATCTATTTCTTTCATAAGGACATGAAAGCTTAATTTGTTATTTTTATACTTTAAACTATTTAATCCTTTAAAATTATAGTTGAACAATTTAAGGCGTTGAGTTTTATTTTTGTATTTTTTGTTTTATTTGTCCGATTAAGATATTGCTATCTCTATATAATTAGAATAATTAAAAATATAGAAAACTCTTTGCTCAAAATCTTTCCTTATTCCCTTCAAAACCCCGTCGCGGAACGCGGGTTTATGACTTGTATATATTAGTATAAAAAAATGTATATATATATATGTACATTTTTTGTATATTTATAATATTTCAATGGTAGTAATTAAACCATCGACGAGGAAACTTAAGTTGCCTTTCTGGCGTATGTTATGAACAAACTCAAACCCAATTAGATAAATGACGATTTTCTTAAACTTTATTATTAAACCTATGGGTGGTTGGTGCTTGAAGTTTTTAATTTTCTAGATGATTTGACCATTTAGGCTCAGTCAATTTTCATTGAGCAATGGCACAATCTAAAGATTAGTATGGCAAGAAAAAGAAAATCCCTTGGAGTCCAGCCAAATTCGATCATCTCATGTTTGATTAATCAACACAAGTTCTTAAAGCATTCTGAATCTGAATGTGAATTGGCATGAAATTAATAGAGCAACAAGTCAATTACCTAACAACTCAAATCCATTAGTAGAATATTTTGAGAATCAACTGCATCAAACATTGATTATCCTTTCAATACTAAGATTGCCTCTTGAAATTGATAACTGTTGGGTCCCTTCATTTCCAAAGTGTTTTCATCAAATCAGACAAGTTACATATATGTAAAGCGTAGAAAAAAAAAAAAAACCCGCTAAAAGATAGGATTACAAGCATGATTCATATGGTAATTTCTAATTAAAACAATTGGAAACAAGTGGGTTACTCCGTGCTTACGCTATAAACAATTTTTTAGAATTTAAATATGGAACGTATAATTAAAACTAGCTTATAACGAGCGACCTTGGGTCTTAAGCATTGTTTTAAAAACCGGATCGGCCGGTCCGGTCGGTTGAACGGGCACTGGAGGTCTTTTCGGTCCGGATAATATAACAAGTTTTCGATTTGTAAAATAAGCAACAACTGGATTCTGATTGGTTCAATCAGCGGTTGGGCTCAAGAACCGGATCGGTTTTAAACCTTTTGCCTTAAATTTTAAATTTTGAAAAACATTTGTTGATAGTGGGATTTGAACTCATAACATAGTAAAAAGGGTATAAACCACTCTAGCAGATGTTTTTTATGTCGTTGTTATGCAAAAAGTAATATTTATTACATATAAAGAACTTGTTTTGACTCAATTGCCCCTCATCAAACCGGACCAGTGATTGGACCAGAACCTTCACCAATCCATGGTCGGTCCAGTTTTAGAACCTCATATATATACTATATATTATTTTTAACTACCATGGAAATTACTAAAAGGCCAAATTGAGGATCAATGTGGTGCCACCTTTTGGCTATTTTAGGTCTTTTCTCACTTTTCGGATGACTAAAAAGCCCCTCTATGAGTTTCCCCCATTCCTTTTCCTTCTACCATATTTCGTAATTACACATTTCCCTTCCTTACTTGTTTTTAATTAATGTTTAAGACTTTTAATTAATTGCTTCTAAACCCTAAACCCTTAATTACTTTTAATTAATGTTTCTCTCGTTGTTTTCTTTTTTCCTCTCACCAACTCAGTTGCTGCTTCCTTTCAACTCCTCGGTGCTAATCAATCTTCAGGTTTGCAAAAACTCAAACCTTTCCATCACTCCCCTCTGTTTTCAGCTTCATATCTCTTTCCTCTTTCTTTTCTGTCTCCATCCCTTCAACATGGACCGTTCAATATTTTTCCCCTTCTGGATTAAAATCACCCTTTGTTCAATGTGAGTATTATTATCCAATTAACAACATATTTTATTACCTCCTTGCAGTTCCTATTACTTACAGATAAAAACATGTTCTTGACCTTCTTAATTTTGCATGTCTAAAAAGTTAGCTTGTAAAGATTTATGCCAGAGATACAATTAAAACTAATCCATTTAAATTGCATTTTTACTGCAATCTTATATAATTCAATCAATTAGTCAATCAAGCACCACTCTAGAAAAAAAAAATGTTCTTGGCCCTTATATAATTGATTAAATTAATATCCTTATTCAATCAGTTAATCAAACACCACTCTAAAATAAAGGACGCCCATAATACCAGCGCGGGCTAATATAACTTGTGTAACATTAATTTGGTCGACAGCCCTCAAAATTCTAAAAGAACGAATGGCCAAGGAAAATTGACGACGAGATAGCAACATAAACCATATGAAAACACAAAATAACACAAAATACACACTTATATATGAAAACACAAATCAAACAAAGAGAGTAACACATATATATGTATATTTATGATTACATGGGGTTGTTAAAGGCAACCATTTATTTAAATATATTTAGAAACACAACTTTAACTTTTTATTTTACTAGACACCCATTTATTTATTTTTTAAAACACAACTACTCTTTATTTATTTAATATATATTGCCTGTTGTTTGATGACAGATTCTAGAGAACTTCGATGCATCGCTCTTATTCATCATCTTCCTCCTACGTAGATATTCATTTTTATCATATATCCTGCAGTTTAAATCGATATTGGCTTTAGGGTCACCTAGGGGTATTCTGGTCATTTTTATACTAAAGGCATTTTGGTCATTTGTATAGTCAGGGGGATTTTAGTCATTTTAAGTCCATTTTTAATTTAAATCAGTTAATTCATTTTAGTCATCTAGATTGCATTCGAAAAAACCAAAAAATCTTATTGTGCACCTTTGGTATTTTTGCATTTTTATAACTTAGCTTCATTTAGTAATTTAGCATTGTTGCATTTCAAACATGTAGTTTAAGCTCAATTTAGTTCATTGATTAATTAATCCTCAATTTAACAATTAGTTAGACATTGCATAAGTGGGATTTGCATTTCTGTGCGCTTTTGCATTACCTAGCATATTTGATCACTTCACATGAAATGGCACTTTAGCTATTTACTATCTTAATATGAATCAATTTGTAAAGGGTCACTTTAGTCACTTATCTTAATATGAATCAATTTGTTTCGTATTAATTTAATTGGATTTCATAAATAGAATTTGCATTTTCATTAGCTATTTACTAATTCATTATGGCATTATTATTATTATAAAAGTACAAAAAGTAAATAAAAATAATAAAAACAAAAAATCAGAAATATTGAAAATCACAAAAAAAAAGTCCCATTTATGTTTTATCTTGTTTATAGATACAAAATAATACAAAAAAATAGAAATGCAGAAAAAGACAAAAATTTGGCTTGCTCTCCCATTGTGATTACTCTCTGTCTTAACTTTCTTGATAGCTCAATTCCACGTGCTCCTCTTTGAGTTCATTCCCATTCAGTTTCCCACTGTCACAAACATAGCATTTTCATAGCATGACACAGGACACATGCTGATCGAGCTCAAATTATGCATATTTTTATAGCTATTTTTATATACTTTTTGCTATTTTTATATGTGTTTTTACCCTATTTTGTTAGTATCTGTGTTTTTAACTCCTGAAGACAACAAAAGTGAAAACTTATTGTTTTTCACTCTTTTTGGAGCTATTTTGGAGACTTTTTACTCAACTATGGATTTAGCCATTTGGAATGGAGATTTGAAGATGCGAAGTTCGTGATTGAAGATATTTTGAAGAATTGAAGAATTAATTTAAGAAGCAAAATTGAAGATTTGGAGCTTAATTTGTTAAGGATTGAAGACAAGCCCAGATGAAGCCCTGAAGTTGAGGATTTTTGGATTATTTATATGGGAATATAATCAGCCCATATAAACCTATAATTGGAGTTAAAATCTCAATTAATATGCCTAATATCCAAAAGAATATCCAAATCCCGCAATAATCCCGTAGATTTGCGATATTAGCCCGGTTTCAGCGCAGTCTTCGTAGAAAGACCATAACTTTCTGCTCAGATGTCCGTTTTAAGCCCATGAGTACTCGTTGGAAAGCTAACTCCGAGCTCTACAACTTTATTTTGAAGTGAAAAGCCCATATCTGCCATATTCAAGCCCGAAATTCAAGTCGAAGTCCCTGCATAATTCTAGAAAATTCCAGAAAATTCTAGAGTCCTCATCCAACTTGGAGTCTACTCTAGGATGACACCTAATCCTACTTGGAGACCAAGAAAAGAGCCTAAACCGTCCTACCCATTATTTCTCCACTATAAATAGCCACATCCTGTATCACAAATCACACTTACACAACTTCACAATCCACAAATTTCAGATAATTCTCTTTTTCTACCTTTCTTTAGTTTTTAGGTTTTTCTCTAGTTTTAGAAGGGGGAGAAGTCGACACCCTCTCTAGCAATAGAGGGAGTCGACGTCCCTAGGGTTTTCAAAGGGGAGATTACGCCTCTCCCAGTCCTGTAAGTATTCTTATGCCTCTCATTGATTTTCCTAAATCCATGAGTAGCTAAATCCTTAATACTTCTGATCCTTTGGTGAATTCAATCAATTGATTATGGTGAGATTTCTATACTTATAATTTTGTGTTAAGTTCTTGATGATAGTAGTCAAAACCCTAGAATAATTTTATGATTCTGAATCTTATCTGAATTATGTGGCCACTAAGGATGTAAGAGGAAGATCTATGGCTAGATCATACTTAGAATTAATCACTCAAGTTTGATTGTATGTAGCAAATTAGGTTTGTTTAATCGCTGCTTAATGGGTATTTGTCTACCGGAGGGCGAGAAATTTCTCTTCGTATGGTTCTACTTGTAGGCATGTGTGTAAAATTAACTGTTCTTAATGCTTTGTTCTTAAGTGGTCTTTAAGCCCTAAGAAAGTAATCGATCACTGAAGGAATAATAGGGATAATTGCAGCTTTAATCGGCCTCTTATCTAAAATACATGTTGGGAAACCTATATCAGTTGTCAGTCAAGAATAAGATGCGAAATTCACCTTTTAAATCGAGGATCCATAGTTAATTTGATTGAATGAAACCACTGGTGAAGAAGTATGCTTTTTAATTATTGTTTGTTTTATTAATTTGCTTTATTAATCTGCTTTAGATTTAGATTTAGATTTAGATTTGCTTTGTTTTATTTTTAGTTTAATTGTTTGCTTTATAATTAATTTTACAATCCCCTGTTTTCTGTTTGATTTTTGGAAAAGATCTTTCTATCTTTTTATTGTTCATCACATAAACCTTCTCTGTGGGATTCGACCCCTACTTGCCCTAGCTATTCTAGTTAGATAATTGTGGGGATTATTTTTATGGTCATAGACGACACGATCATAAATTTTGGCGCCGTTGCCGGGGAAGGGAATTGAATTGAGAAAAAGTAAAGAGAGATTAGATCCAAAAATTAGTTTTTTGTTTTTGTTTTTCCGTTTTTTTCTAAAAAAAAAAAAAAATTTTGCGTCGATAAAAAAAAAAGAAAAGAAAAAGTTTTTTCCGTTTTTTTCTAAAAAAAAAAATTATTTTTCCGTTTTAATTTTAGGGTTTCCGATTTTTCTTTTTTAAAAAAATTATTAATTTTCTTTTTCCGTTTTTCCTTTAAAAAAATTATTTTCTGTTTCTTCTTTTTATTTAAGAACTGTTACTGCTAATTTTTCTTTTTAGTTTTGTTTGATTTTTCTAGGAAACTGCATGCCAAAGACAAGAAGTAGTAGTACTGAAGGTTTAGAATTCAATCCTGAGCCTGAAAGAACGCTATTTCAGAAGAAGAAGAAAACGCAACGCCGATTACAAGAAGAGGAAGCATCTGATTCGAGTTCTCAACCAAGTTCTCCTAGATCTGCTGTTTCAACATCGTCAAAAGACATGGCTGAAGAAGAACAACCCAAAACTCTGAGAGAGTTAGCTGCACCAAACGTCAATGCCAAACGCTTAGCCATCCGTTACCCAGATACCAATGGAAACTTTGAAATTAAATCTGGATTTATTCAGATTTTACCCAAATTTCACGGTTTGCCTTAAGAAGATCCTCACCGACATCTTACTGATTTCCAGATTGCCTACGCATCTACAAGTATTCAAGGTATTCCTGAAGATCAATTCATGTTAAGAACCTTTTCGTTCACTCTTATGGACCGAGCAAAAGATTGGTTGTACCTTTTACCCACTGGTTCAATCACATCTTGGACGAGCCTTAAGAAGCTGTTCTTGGAAAAGTACTTTCCTGCACATAAAGCATCAAGTATAAGGAAGGAGATTTGTGGAATTAAGCAACACCATGGAGAAACAATGCATGAATATTGGGAACGTTTCAAAACACTTTGTGCGAGCTGCCCCAATCACCAAATCAATGAACAGTTGCTGATCCAGTACTTCTATGAAGGATTACTACCGTTTGACAGATCTTCCATCGATTCTGCAAGTGGAGGAGCCTTCATCGACAAAACTCCTACCGAAGCTTGGTCTTTAGTGGAAAACATGGCTGCAAACACTCAACAATTTGGATCTCGAGAAGACTATTCAAGAGAAGGCCCTATAAGAAGAATTAATGAAGTTTCTACCTATTCCACCTCATTGGAGCAACAACTTCAAGAAACAAATCAGCAAATCGCTTTTGCTCACTGATC
>AWWV01009912.1:0-27376 GCA_001974805.1 Corchorus capsularis | reverse complement strand
TTGGTGAATTCAATCAATTGATTATGGTGAGATTTCTATACTTATAATTTTGTGTTAAGTTCTTGATGATAGTAGTCAAAACCCTAGAATAATTTTATGATTCTGAATCTTATCTGAATTATGTGGCCACTAAGGATGTAAGAGGAAGATCTATGGCTAGATCATACTTAGAATTAATCACTCAAGTTTGATTGTATGTAGCAAATTAGGTTTGTTTAATCGCTGCTTAATGGGTATTTGTCTACCGGAGGGCGAGAAATTTCTCTTCGTATGGTTATACTTGTAGGCATGTGTGTAAAATTAACTGTTCTTAATGCTTTGTTCTTAAGTGGTCTTTAAGCCCTAAGAAAGTAATCGATCACTGAAGGAATAATAGGGATAATTGCAGCTTTAATCGGCCTCTTATCTAAAATACATGTTGGGAAACCTATATCAGTTGTCAGTCAAGAATAAGATGCGAAATTCACCTTTTAAATCGAGGATCCATAGTTAATTTGATTGAATGAAACCACTGGTGAAGAAGTATGCTTTTTAATTATTGTTTGCTTTATTAATCTGCTTTAGATTTAGATTTAGATTTAGATTTAGATTTGCTTTGCTTTATTTTTAGTTTAATTGTTTGCTTTATAATTAATTTTACAATCCCCTGTTTTCTGTTTGATTTTTGGAAAAGATCTTTCTATCTTTTTATTGTTCATCACATTAACCTTCTCTGTGGGATTCGACCCCTACTTGCCCTAACTATTCTAGTTAGTTAATTGTGGGGATTATTTTTATGGTCTTAGACGACACGATCACATGCTCATAAAAAAAAATGTAGGCATGCATCTAACATTCTGTGTTCATAAGCAAGCAATTTAGCCAAAATAAGCCACAATGCAGCCAAGGGTAAGAACAATATGCAGTTCCAAGAATTCAAAAACAGTAAAGTGCAAGGCAATAATGCAGCAAGGCAGAGCAAATCATAGAGCATTAAACTCACAGCAGCCATTATGCATAAGTTTACTACATTTTTCATAGCATTCACCAAAATACAAAAACAGAGCATTCAAACACACATTGGAGCATTTAGAACAAAGCATCCCAGCAACCTTCCAATCGCATGCAGCCTTATTCAGGGCATTCAATTTTTAAAGCAAGCATCATAGCACTGACATCTAAACTTTACACTTAATATCCAGCATACAGCAAGTTGCATAAGCATTCTTACCCTAAGTCATCAGGATTGATCGTGTTGCATTTAGCTCCATGCATTAGCCTTTTAATCACTTCATACATACTACCAAGCATAACATTAGTCAGCCAACAAGCATTACACTTAGCAGTTGAGTCCTCATGCATTTTGCCTTCTAGTAACAACATGCATTTTTAGGTCCAAGTTCAATTCATTTCAAGGCAATTACTACACTTTGCATATCACATTTAACCAGTATTTTCATGCAACATATCTACATATTTACACTCACTAGAATAGGCCCAACAACATTAGCATTCATTTTTCATTTTTATTTTCAATTTAGTCACAAAACAGGGTATAGGTTCAAATTGGCAGGCCTTACACTTTGGTTCAGGACTCACGCAAGAAAAATCCAATGAAGGCAAAAAAAAATCCTTACCGTTACAGCCAGCTTAGCAGTCTCTCCTCATGCTTATCTCTCAAAACTTTGAACCTGCACAAAAAGACAAAGTCTGTTAGCTAAGAAAAGGGAAGGAACGAAATGAAAGGAAGGGGATAAGAGGGAATCGAGGGACAACTAACAAGGGGGAGATATACACTGAATTCGGATAAACACAAGAAAGAGGGCTCTCTCTCTGATCAATCCTCTCTAGAAGGTTTCTCTCTTCAATCACAAAAATCTCTCTTTTTGTCGCAACGTGCGTGTCCGGGATCCGAACCCTGCCGCTAACGACTTGAGAGAAGGGAGTCGCCACTAATCAAATTCTAGGTGTGATTAGTCACCTGATTGACCTAGCTAGCTTAATGTGGTCCAAGGCTTGGCGAGGGACCCACTAAACCTATATGTCTGGTCTTGTTACCTGAATCTAAGTCCGGGAGTCGATTACGTTTGGGGAAGGGTTAGCACCCCCAAACGCCCGTCAAGCGACGGTACCTCTAATCTAATCAAGATCTAATATGGGTCTTAAATAAAGGTTGCTTTTAATCCTTAATCCTATATTTTTTGTCTTTTCTTTGTTTCAGGAGAATTGAAACCTGTTATTTGACTGCTTAATCTTAATCTTGTTGTGTTTTCTTTAAGTTTTAAAACCTTTTATTCCCTTGAATGCAAGAAACATGGCTAAACTGACCCTTTGTCCGAGAGGGTATTTTGGGAAATAAAATCTAAATGTAAGAAGAGTGACAAAGTTGACCCTTTGTCCGAAAGGGTATTCTAGGAAACCAAGGTTAAACTTGTATGCAGAGTTGTGAGAAAATTGACCCTTTTTCCGAAAGGGCATTTTTTTTAAACAAAAAAGCGAGTAAACATTAACGCCTTCCATCCGGGAAGGGCGTTTTTTGGAAAAAGCAGGTAAAAAAGTGCCTTCCGTCCGGGAAGGGCGTTTTTGGAAATAGCAGGTAAAAAAAGTGCCTTCCGTCCAGGAAGGACGTTTTGGGAAAAAGCAAGTAAAATAAGTGCCTTCCGTCTGGGAATGGCGTTTTGGGAAGAAACAAGTAAAATAAGTGTCTTCCGTCCGGGAAGGGCATTTTGAGAAAATGTAAGTAAAAAATTGAGAGAATTAGCTTCTTGTCTTTGATTTTTTTTAATTTTCATTTACTTGGACAAACTCTCATTTTTTAGCTTTGATTTTAATTTTCCTCCATTTTTTGTGATTTTATTCTTAATCTATTTATTAAAAACTGATATAAATGCATGAAATGCAAAGGATGCATGATCTGATTTTTTTTAATTGACTGATAAAGGGTCGTTCACTCGAATAACTCTTGAGGACCCTTCCCACACATTATGGGGGTATCTGCCGAAGTATCCAATCTCGGAGCGGACCTTGGGAGGTCGTGCCCGAGCACAATTACCCAAGGTCCACCCGTCATAATTAAAAACGACCTTTACCCATCTTAATCATTTTTGTGGTGTGTATGACAACATAGATATATGCAAATGATTTACTAAATTAATTTGAATTAATCTAATTTTGCAAATTAAACTCCTTTAGAAATTAATTAAAGCTAAACTAGACCAATTATTCGAAAATGACTTGAAATTAATTCTGACAGGTACTAAATTAAATGAAATCTAAACTATCCGGACTTGATTGCATCAAAAATTGACTAACAGTACTTAATAGAACGAAATTAGGGACCAAATTGAAACAAAAATAGAAGACATACCTGAAATTGGAGACTTTCTTCAACCTTGGGTGAAACGGCGCCGTTTTGGAGTCACCCTGTACGGGCTATAAAAGGCTTTCTTTCTTCTTCTTCCTCAAAGCTTTCTTCCCCCCACGGAAACCCTAGCTGCCCAAGCCTGACCGTCGGAAATCGTCACTGCCCGGGAAACCACCGTGAGCCGCCACGCCAGAGCTCCGACCGGTCTCCGATGACCATCAAATTTTGCAGAAACGCTTGCCTCGGTCATCTAATCCCAACGTCGGTGTCGGTTTCACCAGAAGCAACCCCTAAACCTCCCAAACAAGCCTAAACCGAACTAAAATCAAAGCTCCTGATCTCCATATGCCACCGCCGGATCAAACTCATTCCAAGGTATGTCTCTCAACTCTTTCCTTTCTACATAACCACCGTTCAATTTTTGGACATAAGCCCTTAAAGTACAAAACCCCAAACCTCCTAAGTCCCGGCGGCTTTCTCCTTCTAAAAAAAAACCTTGAACCGACCTCCCTGTTTTTCTTTTTTATTTTCTTTTTCTTTTCTCTAAAAAAACCCCTTTCTTTTCTAAACCGATGAACCCTAATTTTTCCCCTAAAAAAACCCTGAACTCTGTGTTTTTTTTTGCATTTCTCTCCCTTTGGAACCTTTTTCGTTTTTCTTTTTCACTACCCTGATGAACTAACCGAAAAAAAATTATCAACCCTAAACCTTTTTTTTTGAAATCCAAAACTCCCCTGTTTTTTTTTTATTTTTCCTCTGTATAATTTTTCTTCTACTGCCCTGGTGAACCAATCTTACGAGCTCTAGCCAAACTCCCCACTCAAAAATAAACCCCCAAACCGTTCACTGCCCCCAATGAACACAAACTCGCTGAAAACTATCAACCCTCCCCCTTTTCAGACACTGTTCATGTTTATATCCACTCTCCATGCTCCAAAACCTCCACCCTCCATCCTCTCCATTCTTAATCTAATGGCTAGATAGCCTTCTTTGTCCTAAACCCGAATTCCCTTTTTCTCCTTTTAGGTCCTTTTAGGGTGAGCTTTATATTTTCTGCAATTCCCATATTCAGGGCATTTACTACCCTTGGTTTGTCCAATTTCCCTTTAGGTTTGTTGTTTTTCTGCATTTTGTTTGAGTTCGACATGCTTGTTGGTGTGGCAGGGGGTGAGGGTGTGTGACAGGGTCTGTTTGCAGACCTGCAATTGGCTTGCTTTTGTTTGTTATGTTTGCTCTTGGCTGCTTTGTCATTTATTATTTTTTGTTGCTTTCCTCCCCTGTAAGTACAGAATGTGAGCTGGCTGATTCAGTATAATTCCCTCTGTTATTTTTGTTTGATTTGTCTCTTAATAGCACTGGTGCGGGAAAATGGGGGTATTGGTGGAGTGCATGACCTTGGGATGGACTGTGTGTGTGGGATTTGTGTGCAATATGGTTAAAAAAATGAAGTGCAAGCATATTTAGAGATTATGCTGCAATAGATGTGATGTTCTGAATTGTAAAAAGGAGAACGAAATGCCCTGGACTACATGCTCTGTTTTTGTATCTTTAACGCCCATGAATTCGATGTGAAATTAAAATGCTAACGTATCTGTTCTTGTTTCCCCATGGCTTTATCAACATTTTAAGACTGAGACTGAATCTCACGTCTTTTGCTCGATATAGCCAATAACAATTCCTTTGCCCAAGCATGCATGCACTTTTTATTCACTTTGCGTGTACATTAACCAATAGTGTACATGCTTTTAAATCTTGGGGAACATTTCTTGTGCTTCCTGTCTGTGTTCCATCTTGCAGGTCATGAAATCTCTTGAGGCCATTGGAAAGTCTTTATGCTTGCAAATGAACAAGGAGGGGAACGAACCTCAAACTAGAGGCAAGGAAATCCCTTGAATGAGCAAAGGCTATGTAACAATGTTTTTATCTTTGTAATGCAACTGAAATGCAACAATTTTATTCCTTATTTATTTATTCTTTGGAATTTGTAATATCTATTTTCTACTTATGCTCATGCAAAATGCAAGTATGCCATGCAAAGGAAAGGATCACGAAATTTGACATGATATGCAAAAATTGAGGCAATGGACAATAATTATGCATAATGCAATTTATGAGTGGTATATATATTACTAATGAACCTGCTTAATAATAAAAAAATATGCTTAATGAAAATGAAAGTAAATATAATGGCAAATACTTAAAAGAAAGGGATAAGAGAGTGTCTTATTGAACTGAACCTCGTTTACTAAAAGGGTTTATATGACTAAAGTGCAACACCCAAATTACTACATGAACGTAAGCCATGAAATATGTACAAATGCTAAAGGTGCATATAAAGACTTTCTAAATTTTCGAAATGCGAACTAGGTGACTAGGAAAAGAATTAGCTTATCTAAATTAAAAGTGAACTAAAAAAATGACCAATGGACTCATGAATATGTAAATGACCGGAATGCCCTTAGTGCAAAACTGACCAAAATGCCCCTGGGTGACCATGCAAGTTAAGAAGTAATTAAGTTTTATTTGAAGGATACAGGCGAAATTAGGGTGTCTACACTTTCACATCGCTCTTACATAGAAAAATCTCAATCTCTCTTCTCTTGGAATCGGGACTGAATCCTGCCTCTTCATTTTTCTTTCTTGAATCACAAACTCTCTCTTGATTCCCTTGTTCACCGAATTCATCACAGATAAGAAAAGGAAAAATCCATTATCTTCAAGCTCTCACAACGTTAACTTTCTCTGGCTCTTATCATTCTCTCTCTCATTCACAAGACACTTTCTTCCCACAAAAATAATTGGGTTTTCAAGGGACCAAAACTAGGGTTCATAGGAAGGAATTTGGGGATTTCTATTTTTGGTAGGAATCGATCAAATTAGCTGGTGGGTTTTAAAGGAGTTAATGAGGGGGTTTGATATTTGCCAAGATCAGAATTAGTGGTTTATGGGTTCAGTTCGGAAGGGTTCTTGGGTTCTAGAGAAAGGGAAACGATAGAAAGGAAACATACCTTGAAGGAACGAACCTTTTGCTTGAATAATGCTCAAAATCGAACCTTGTTCTCTTGTTCTTGATACATAAGACCGAACCTTGTTCCTCATTTCTGATACTCAAATCGAGCTTTGCTCCTCAAATTCCTTGAGGGCTTTTGGGTTTTAGAAGGCAAGGATTCCGAATCTGAGATCAGCTTAGTGAAAAAAAAAGGGCTTTCAGGGAGTTTCAGTGAAGAATCGAAGGAAGGATGATGTTGGTTCAGCGAATAGAAGGGAGAAAAGGAAAAGGAGAAGAAAGAGGAAACGACGACTTAAAGGGTTTAGTTGGCCAAAACGGTGTCATTTCGGAAAAGGGGATTCGCGATTTAGGCAGGTAAGCTCCTAATTCTTTCGATTTAGTCCTTATTGCTTCAATTTTGGTTCAATTCGTTACTATTTGGGACTGGCTATTGTTGATTGTTTCAATTTGAGGCCTGTTTGCTCTACTTTTAAATAAGGTGCTAGATTTAGGTTATTTTGGTTATAAATAATCCTTTTCATGGTAGATTTAAGCTAATAATTAAGCTTTTGAGTAATTTGTAAATAAAAACGAGAGCTTTGAATTAAATGATTGAACTTGTAAGTAATTTGTAAATAAAAATGAGAGCTTTGAATTAAATGATTGAACTTGTGATTAATTTTTAAATAAAAATGATATCTTTGAACCAAATGATGGAATTGATGATTAATTTGTAAATAAAAGTGTGGTCTTTATGATTAAAGATAAGGTTTGTAAATAATTTGTAAATAAAAATGTAATCTTTGAGGAAAAGGTATAATTTTTTAAGGAATTTGTGAATAAAGATTGAATCTTTTAGATAATTCGCGAATTTGTGAATAATGATTGAATTTTTAATTAAAACATTGAACTTTTAAGTAATTTTTGTAAATAAAGATTGAACTTTTAGTAAATGATGAAATCTTGGAATAATTTGAAATAAAAATGGAATCTTTGAATAAAAGGCTAAACTTTTTGATCTTTGAACTAAATGATGGAATTTGTGAATAGTTAATAAGAAAAATGAAATCCTTAGACTAGAAGTTTGGGTGTTTGACTAATTTGTGATGAAATAAAATAATGAACGGTTAGGATCTAGTCAGATTACTAATCTCATAATCAATTTTTGGATCTGATTTCTCTTTGAAACTTAATCAAATGAGTGTATTTTTTTACCAAAGTAAGCTAGGTTAGTTCGTCTGCATTCCATCTTTATTTCTGTCAATTATCTGTTCATGCCACTACTAAATCCATAAAAAGGTGTTTTTAACTATGACGGATAAATCTCGGGTAAAGGTGCAGGAGCACGACCTCTCGGGATTTTGCTCCGAGATCGAGAGACTTTCACGAATATCCTCGGGGGGCTGGGCTAGGTTCGTGGGGGTCTACTCGAGTAAACCCCTTTTTATTGATCTAATAATAAAATTTGGACTTTGCATGCATCATATCATCCATGCATCTATCAGGATTGAATTAAAATTGAAAGTTCATAAGTTCAAAAAAGACTAGTTTTGTCTGATTTTTGGTTTTGCCCTTCCCAGTCGGAAGGTGTTGTCTAGTTGCCAATTTCCTATTTTGCCCTTCCCAGTTGGAAGGTGTTGTATAATTGTCAAATTCCCAATTTGCCCTTCCCCGCTGGAAGGTGTTGTCTAGCTTTGTCTAATTCCCAGTTTGCCCTTACTCGTCGGAAGGTGTTCTTTAGTTGCTTAATCCCAGTTTGCCCTTCCTCATCGGGAGGTGTTGTTTAAATTCCCAGTTTGCCCTTCCTCGTCGGAAGGTGTTGTTTAAATTCCCAGTTTGCCCTTCCTCACTGGAAGGTGTTTTTTAGTTTCCCAGTTTGCCCTTCCATATCGGAAGGTGTTGTTTAAGTTTGCATTTCTCATCTTGCCCTTCCTCACAGGAAGATGTTGTTTAGACTTCTCAGTTTGCCCTTCCCCACCGGAAGGTGTTGTTTAGTTTCCCAGTTTGCCCTTCCATATCGGAAGGTGTTGTTTAAGTTTGCGTTTCCCATCTTGCCCTTCCTCACCGGAAGGTGTTGTTTAGATTTCTCGGTTCGTCCTTCCTCACCGGAAGGTATTGTTTAGATTTCCCAGTTTGCCCTTCCCCACTGGAAAGTGTTGTTTAGATTTTCCAGTTTGCCCTACCCCACCGGAAGGTGTTGTTTAGATTTCCCAGTTTGCCCTTCCCCATCGGAAGGTATTGTCTTCATATTCCCAGTTCGCCCTTCCCGGTCGGAAGGTGTTGTTTAGTTTCTTCTTATTCTTAGTTTCCTAGTTTGCCCTTCCCGATCAGAAGGTGTTGTTTTTATTCTAAGTTCGCCCTTCCCCACCAGAAGGTGTTGTTTAGTTGTCTAATTACCAGTTTGCCCTTCCCCACAGGAAGGTGTTGTGTAGTTTCCCAGTTTGCCCTTCCTCACCGGAAGGTGTTGTTTAAATTGCCTTATTCCCGTTTCGCCCTTCCCCATCAGAAGGTGTTGTTTAGTCATCTCATTCTCGTTTTGCCCTTCCCCACCAGAAGGTGTTGTTTAAATTTTGTCTTATTCTCGTTTTGCCCTTCCCGGTCGGAAGGTGTTGTTTAATTTTGTCTTATTCCTGATTTGCCCTTCCCGATAGGAAGATGTTGTTTTGCCATGATTTGAAGAGCAATAAAAGGTGTTAATTCACTTAGAACAAGAAAAGACCAAGAAAATAGGATTAAAGATTAAAAGCAACCATTAGTATTAGACCCATTAGATTTTGTTTAGACTAGAGGTATCGTCGCTTGACGGGCGTCTCGGGGGTGCTAATCCTTCCCCGAGCGTAACCGACTCCCGGACCTGTAGACTCTGGTTAAGCAGACTGTATTAGGTTTAGTGTTACCTTCGCCAAGTTTAGGTTAACATTAGGCTTAATATTCAGATAGGTGGCTAATCACACCTAGGTAAAAAAAGATTAGTGGCGACTCCTCCTACTCCCTCATCTTTCCCAAGTCGTTTCGGTAGGGTTCGGCACCCCTGACCCGAACGTTTCGACATCCTCCAACAAGCCCTTAGACCCCATTGAACACTCCTCCTACCAGAGCCAACAAAACCATCCTCCAGTCACCCCTTTGGTCCCTTCAAGCGTTGTTCCAGTCACGCCTTTAGCCCCTTCGAGCGTTGTTCCAGTCGCGCCTTTGGCCCCTACCAGCGTTGTTTCAATATTCATGCCCTTGGTCCCTTCGAGCGTTGTTCTAGTCACCCCTTTTTGCCCCTTCAAGCGTTGTTCCAGTCACACCTTTGGCCCCTTCGAGCGTTGTTCCACTCACGTCTTTAGCCTCTTCGAGCGTTGTTCCAGTTACCCCATTGGCCCCGTCGAGCGTTGTTCCAATCACGCCTTTGACCCCTTCCAACGTTGTTTCAGTTACCCCTTTGGCCCCTTTGAGCGTTGTTCCAATCACACTTTGGCTCCTCCGAGCGTTGTTCCAGTCAGTCCTTTGGCCCCTTCGAGCGTTGTTCCAATCACCCCTTTGACCCCTTCGAACACTTCTTTTTTTGTCCCTCTGACCCTCCTCCATAACATGCCCGAATGCCATTGAGAATCTCTACTACGACCTTGACTAGCTCATTGGGCAAGCTGGTTATGGAAACCTATCCAAATGATATATAGGGTTAGACCAAAGAAAAACAATAATGATGTGTTACCTCCTCTTTTTATTATGATTATATATTATATTATAATATTCGTGCCAAAAACATTATTATTATATATGTTTTTTTGACTTATTATTGATTTGTTTATAATAAATAAATAATAAAAAAATACTTCAAATATTAAGCAATATCATTATTTTTGTCATATCATTGGATAGAGTAAAAAAATTAGAACTGGCAATTGGGTGGGTTCGGGTGGGGTATTTCGGGTTCGGGTATTTTCGGGTTCGGACTCGGATCGTGTTCGGGTTTGAGCCCGGGTCGGGTTCGGGTTCACTTTCGATATTCAGAGTCTGATCTGAATATCTGGCTCATCCTGATTCAACGTGCAAGCTTTTTTTTTAAAAGAAAAATAATTGTTTATATTTTATTTTATTATAAGTTTATTGATAATTATAATATAATAAGATAGAGTATATAATATAACATGATAATCAATATATTCCTAGGACCACATTCATCCAAAAAACGACAGTTATTTTGGAACGGAGGAAGCATATATAAAGATTGAGTAATTGTTAAAAAATACTAACGAAAGAACTGTCTTATCGTTAGAGACATTCAGAGACTCCCACATGATGAAAAAAAGTAAAAGGTCTCAAGAAGAACATGATCCAACTTGTTAAAAGCGAAAACTCTTCTTTGGAAAGACAACGCCACCGACAATTATTAAGTTGTGTATTGTGTGCAACATTTAAATTAACTGAATTAAATATAAAATACATATAGTTCAACACTAATTTAAACTACTTAATGCTAATTAATACTAAATTGTAGCAAATTAAAACAAACTAAGTATTAAATTAAACAAATCATCAAAATGCAAGCCTTAGATTAAACAAATTAAAAACTAATGGACCCTTAATTGAATCTATAAAGAACTTGGACTTATTTATTTATATGTAATAGCTTTATTTAATATTAAAAGGAAGAAATGTGATTCTTCTAAACAATAATGAAAAATTTTTATTTTATAAATAATTCTTGATTTTTTTAATATTATTTTGATATCGGGCTCGGGTCAGTTCGGGTTCGGGTTTGGGTTGTCTCAGGTTCGGGTTCGGGACGTTGACTTTTCTGGTCAATTCGGATAATTTCGGGTTCGGGTTCTGGTAGGTTTCGGATTCATTTTGCCAGCTCTAAAAAAAATAGTCATAAAAATCAAGGTTTATTATAAAATTTTAACTCACAAAGGATGTTAAAGAAAATGACACATGTCTTTTTAATAATATTAACTAATTTATTATTAATTAATTTAGTAAGAAAACATGTCCCATATATATATATATATAAATATATATATATTATATATATATAATAATAATAATACTCTTAATCTTAATCGCACTGGAATTAAAAATTTGCAAGGACAATTAAATGAGATAATAATTTTCTTAAACAGTAATAAAACAGTAAACTTACATCATTTACATTGTTGACGACAAGGGCGGTGACCATCTTTACTGTGACATTAAGTAACCGAGTGATCGGTTTGATTAAGATATAATAAGGTGTCTTCTTGACTAGAAGTCGAGTAACTATGTAGTTTGTCTCAACAACCTTCACTTTAAGTTGTTGGAGCAGAAACTTAGTCTCAATATCTTTATCATGAGAGGCCCGGCTTGGAGCAACCATCAACAATATAGACAACACTACAATGAGACAAAAAAGCTTATTAAGATGATTAAGCGGAGCCATGGAATTATGAATATAAATATTTTCTTTCTTTTGAAAGGATAGAAGAAATTAATGGCTTGTGTTTTGGTTTGGCCTTCGGCGCCTTTTATACAAACAAAATCCACGCCTAGCATCTTTCATTTAACGACAACTTTTCCCTACTTGTAAAATTTAATTAATTAAATGATCTCAATCGAGTTTCATGTAAAACTTAATTAATTAGTTAAATTTATAAAAAATGAACATGCAGAATGCTTATTTACTTGTAATATTAGTGAAATATTTTCATGATGAAAGCATGTGATGTTTAAAATTTCATCCCGACTTGAACTTCAGGTCTTCAAGCCTTTCTTATATATATATATTTCCTCCGATGCAAAATAAGTGTCACATTAGGAATATTACACATATTAAAACAATAATTAACTCACCTTAAATTTAATAAAAAAATATTTTTTAAATTACCTAAGCACCCGAACCTTTTATTAATTACATTTATCTTCTCTCTCCCTAACTCCCCATTAATTAGGGGTATATATGGTAAAAATACTACAAATTGTATTGGTTTTTTAAGTGTGACATTTATTATGAAGTAAATCAAACTTGATTTGTGACAATTAAAATGGATCGGAGGGAGTATATAAGTTTAACAAAGAGATATAGAATCATAGAAAAATATACTAACCAATTTTGCAAGAAAAAAGATAAATGTTCATTCTTACATCTTCCAATAAACAATGTGTGTGTGTAAGGTGGAAGATTAATTACTAGGTAAGAAATATTTGATAATTTTGTATAGCTAGGAAATCTTTGAATATCTCCTTTAATTATAAAAAATAAAAGAGAGTATTTTTTTTTTCCTTCTTCTGTCACGCATATTCACACACATCTTTTAATTGTTTCTATCACCAACATGTGATAATCAATTTCCAAATGATCAAACATATATATCTATCTCGTCCCTCCCCTAACGAATTAATAATATGCTTGATTGTTAATTTTCGATTTTTCATAGTTAGAGATTTATACATGCTAATTTTGCTAACCATCAAGGATTCATTTTCTTCAATTAAAGGGAGTTGAGCTTCTAAGATTTTGCTTAGCTCCGATAATGATATTCTTAAATCTCCGTAAATTGATCTTCAAATCTTGGCTATCAATAAATACTTCATCCGTCCCCTTTTAGATGTCCATTTTAACTATATCACAAACACCAAGAAAAACAATTATTTTGCTAACTTTTTACAAATTTAAGCTTTCTTTCCATTTCTACCCTTTTTTTTTCCTTCGTGCTTTAAACATGGTAGTTGAGAGAGTGGTTAACCAAGTGACTTAAATAGGGTTATATAGGTAAAACTAACCTTAATTAGTGGGGGTAAACATCTAATTAGGGACAATTAAATCTTCTAGAAGTGGACATATATATGGAGGCGGAGGGAGTATTAAATATAGACTTGAAATGAAGGAAACCATTGGATCGAACCGAATCTTGGGCCAATTCAAGCCCAAAACGAGCGGCCAATTCTTGGGTTTTCCGTTTTCTTACTCTTCCGGAAATGATAATACCGAGTACCGACAAATGGATGGTCAAGTATATAATTTTTGTTTTTACTAATTTGAAACTAAGCAAACTAACAAGGGCTCCACGATTTGATTTTACAATTTTGAGTTTCAAATATATACTAGTATTTGTAATAATTGAATTGTGAACATGTTTTTTGCAGGTGAAAGTCCACCTAGGTTAGAAACTTAGAAGGTTTGGTTGTCATTCCCAGCCATGGTGTCTAGCACCAAATCTTAAGTCTTCTACGAAATTTTATTGTATAGTGCTTCATGAAATTTCATTGTAATTTGAATATTATGTATACATTCATTTATATTTACTAGTTATCACTTTCACGTGCAAGCACTTTCACGTGCCTTGCACGTGAACTAATATGTTTAAATTAAATTAAAATTAAAATCTTAAATATACTACTAATTTTATCCTAAAGAAACCTATTATTATAGCTAGCAAAATTTCACTCGAGTACGGGTATCCGACTCGATCGCCTGAAGCCAAACCTTATCCAATCCGATTCGATCAAAAAATCCGCTCAATTCGAAACCGATATGACCCGATCTCAAATCCTTAATGACCAAAACCTGAATCATTCCGAATCAGATAAATTTGAGAGATTAATCCGAAATTACCCGACTTGGGATTAATTATATTTAAATAAGCTGAATCCGAAAAGAATTAAACCTGAAAATCGGAGGCTCAACCCAAAATTATCTCTGAACCATATGACCCGAAACTGAAAAAGACCTGAACCAAAATTGACACAAACCCAAATGACCCGACATTTGAGCGATCCGAATCCAACCCAACCTAAAACCGAAAATTAACCGAACCCTTATAACCATTTCCTTAACCCGAAACTAACCTAACCCAGATAACCGAACTCAAATCCAACCCGACCAGTCCATTTGTATATACATTGGATTTTACTATCAAAGTAACAAAAGAAATCATCCTACACAAAGAAAATTATTAACAAAGTAAAATAACAAATTTAAACTCACATTAAAGGTCACATTTATCTAGAAAAAAATTAATTATAAATCAAATAAAATAATTGCACGTTAGGGAAATAATAAATTTTAATCATAATACATTAAACTATCAAATAGAACATGTCAATCAAAATAACTTTTTAAATTAAAATGGTAAAAATAAAATAATTATAAAATATTGAATTTAATTAAATGAAAATAGAGTTTTTAGTAGAATAAAATTGTATATTAAAAATTTTAATATATCCAATTTTTATTCAAAAATACTAAAATGGTAAAAATAAAAAAATTATAAAGATATTAGATTTAATAATTGAATAAAAATAGAGTTTTCGTAGAATAAAACTACAATAGTTTAAGTAAGGCATTAAGAAATATATTCAAAAAAAATGAGGGTATAATGGTCGATTAAAAAGTTTCACAAAACTCGTACTTTTATATATAGTATAGATAGATAAAACTACAATAGTTTAAGTAAGACATTTAAGAAATATTCAAAAAAATAGGGTATAATGGTCGATTAAAAAGTTTAACAAAACTCGTAGTTTTATATATAATATAGATAAATTGAAAAATATTTTTATTCAATTCTGAATTATTATTTTTTTCTAGAAAAAAAATATTAAAACGGTGCCAAATACCATCCCAAAATAATATAAAATTTGGTGCCAAATGTCAAAACAAATTAAATCAAAATATCAAATTTGGTATAGATATTTACGGTGCCAAATACAGCCAGAAAATCTCGTGCCAAATAGTAGCATAACAATTTGAGAGCCATTCCAAATTCTGAGAGAAAAAACAATGCCAAATACCGTGCCAAATTTGGCACGACACTTTCTTATAGTGGCACATGTTTGGCACGCGTTTTCAGTATTTTTCGGCTAGATAACCAATTCAAGATATAACGTTTGCCCGAACGATCAATTTGGGTTATAACGTTTCAGAAACGCCAATTCAGGATATAACGTTACATGAAACGATCAACTCAGGATATATTTAAACGGAGCCCAGGATGTGAGATGCACACGTCGTTAAAGCGCGTAAGGGGTAAGAAAAAGACACGTGTTACATATTTTAGCCAGGTGGAAAAAATGAAAAAAAAATATTTAAAATAAAAGAGCAAAAAATTGGCTATCATATAAATAGTGAAAAAAGAAATCCTCAGTTTCCAAACCCATCGTTCAAAAGAAAAAACCCCAAAGTTCAGAGCTAGGGTTCTTCAAAATTTCGGCGAAAACTCCTCTAAATCTGCTATAATCCCTAGTTTTTAGGCTTTTCTTACCGTAAATTCGCTTACATAGTTTATTTCGAGCAAAATCGACGGTGGATTTGTGCATTTTCTGGTTTGGTTCGCGAAGAAGAGAGAGAAAGGGGATTCGCGAGTGAGGGTTCTAATTCTACAGAAATTGAGGTGAGTTTCTTTTTTTATTTAGTTCGATTAGCTTTAGTTCTTTGTTGTATTTAGTTAATTGAAAGCTTCTGTGTTATTTGGGTTAAAGTTTCTCCATTTGAAGAAATTGAAAGCTTCTCTGTTCCTACTTGAATTCTTTTTGCTGCAACCAACTATTAGCAACCCAATTTTGAGTTTTTTGCTTTTTTCTTTTCTACTTGTTTTTTCTGGTTAACTATATTTACCTAATTTCCCAGTTCTCATCAATTATATTTAACTATATTTCTGAAACCAAATATGTACTCCAATCCATATGAAATTCCAGAAGTGGAAGAGGGTAAAAGGAGTTTAAACGATTACTTTTGAAGAGTGGTCCACCTCGTTGGTTCTCCTCTTTGGATTGCTCTTCTTCCTCTCCAGATTTTCCTCTGCTTCTCTTTTTGCCTGGCACTGGACTTAAGTTGATAAGGCATTATCATAAGCTTGCAAAGCAAGATTTAGCTTGATGTTTAAATGATGAATAAATTGTCTGCAAAATCCCAATAATCCATTTTGTATTGAATGAAGGATGTTTAATATCTGGATTCTGGTGCTTGCATATTACACTTAAGGATAGAACCCCATTCCTGGTAAGTTGTAAATTCTTACAATCTTCCTTTTATTTCTCTGTTTTTCGTAATCAACTGCTCCATAATTTAGTATTTTAATTATGGGTACTTTTTTTAGAGCTAGTTAAGCTTGTGGAAAGAGGAATTAAATCAGAGAATTACAGATCAACCAATAGGCCAATATATCTTGTTGGCTCTTGGAGCCTGCCTTGCATTAACAATTGCAGCTTGGATTCCTGAGATTGATCTTGTTCTAATTTTGTCTAACCTAGGTAAGAAAGTTTCAATCCTTTGCCTCCTTTTTGTATACTCTTATTTCAACATTAGTTTTATTGCCCTGCTTCATTCTGTTTTCCTGGTTTTTAATCAACATTTACATCTTTTAGTAAGTCAGTGCTGCAATCACTAATTCCTCTGCTGGAGATTATGCCTGAGAAGTTCCCACTTAATCTGTCTCACTTGTTGAGCTTAGCAACAGGCTAATTTACTAACATGTTTTTCAACTTTTGTTAGATTTGGATCCTAATTTTCAGTTTTCCTATCAAACCTGACAGATCATGTTGTAAAAAACAGACTTTTTGACATAAACTATTGGAGAGCTGATACCACAAGATTTTGTTACAATTTCATCATACCTCCCAGTAAGATCCATAGCAGCTAAAATGTTAAGAATATACATATATATATATATGTACATATATATACATTTACATATATGTACATATATATACATTTACATATATGTACATAAAGTAGGAACCTGGTTCTTTTTCTAATCTCCTAGAATAAGTTGTTAACTCTTATTTGAAAATTGAAACAGGACAATTAAGCGATGTCATAAAAGAAGAGCTACATATGGACATATACAACTTTGGGGAAGTAAAACCGGTATTTGATGTTGCTTAGCTATGCACTAGAAGCAGGCCATCTGATTGTTCCTCCATGGAAGATGCTATCTGGGTGGAAGACATGTGGCAAAGAATGATAGCTTTACATTATGGAAAAAGCACCTCAACAGATGATTTTGTTTTTTTTTTTTGAAAGGCAAAAGCAAGATTTATTCAAATGAATAAAGAGAGGCACAATAAAGTGCTAGTACAAAGAGCAAAAAGAACACGAGCAACCAAAACACAGTCCAGCTCAAGCAAAAGCAAACAAGACACAATCACGAAAAGAAATAATAAATTGCATAAATCAATCAAAACCCCCCTTTGCCAAATCATCTGCTTCGAAGATAGCTTCATCAAATATGAGGCAAATCAATTGAAACAACATGAACTGTCTGCTTCCTTACTCCCCATGACAGTGCATCAGATGTTTCCACCCACAAACCGCATACTTAATTAGACTCACTTTCGACTATAAGACCATGCGAATCAACTAATCTTGAAACACCAAACAGAAAAGAACTTCTCTCAATGCACAAGCCTCTGCAATTCGGCCATGCAGCCTTCACCCATATTTCCAATCGCACAGCGAAAACCATAGTTCACCAAAGTACCAACAGAAATTATAAACCTCAACTACACTACCCCAAACTCTAAAGAAAGGAAATCCACATTCCAAACATATATAAGACCCCCAACAGAACCAAACAGACTCATAAACTCTGTACTGAAACCTTTCTTTACCCCACACCGATTTAATCAACCTCAAATCCCCAACATCAAGTTTAGATTCTTGTATCAACACCACAATCACGCACCGAGCAACCGTTGAGCTCACTGCCCTTCTATTCTCTTTTCTTCCTAACCCTTTAACATTCTAGGATAATAACTTCATCTTCAAACCCCTCACCCACATGAAGCAGAAAAATTAATTCTCAGAATCTAGAGTTACCTGCCTAGAGATGATGGCATCTCTCTCCTCACAAAACTCGATGCCCAGTGCTCTACTGATGTCAAAAGTATCCTCAGCTTCCTTTAGGAGAACTTCATTCCTCTTCTTTATATCATCATCAGATAGAGAAGCCTCTGACACATCAACGATGGCTTTGTCTCCCAAAATTAATCTAGTAACGCATCTTCTTCTTGTCAATTTTCTCTTCTTTTTTCTATCACAAACCTTACACCTGACCCATTTAAAACGTTGGCCCAAAACAACAAAATTATTATCAACCTCACCACTTCTAAGCTCACCTTCACTTCTCACCCCAATACTTGACCCACTGACACTATAATCAAATTGGCTAACATGGCCTCCAGGATGAGACACATGTTGTCCAGCAAAAGAATTGGGAACATATTCAGCCTCCTCTTCAATAAATTCCCCATTAGGATTATAAATAGTTAAAACCCTTCTGCTAGATCCTTCCCCATAAAAATTCAAACTCTCACCGACAATTTCCTCGGTTGACACTTTCGTGCGGCAATCATCATTATTCTCAGCAATTCCAAAGCCTTCCTTTACATGCAGAGCATTATCGTTAGACAACTCAATAAATTCTGGAGCAGGAATCAATGCTAACTCTCCACTATGATTAATGCACCGCTCATTCACCGGCACCGGAAAAACATTGTTCTCTCTTGTAATACCGGCATCTCTCTCCACCGAGACCCAAATTTTAAACCTAATTCCCACTGATTCCCCAGTAATAATCTTTGGAATATCACACAAACTTGAGATAATAGTCTGCACCCTTGCCTGCTTGAGAAGCTTTTTGCCTTTCGTGCTATCATCGATTTTAATGAATTTTCCCAGAGATTACCAATGGCAGAGAAAAAAATTCTCATGCCAAAGTTCAAGAGGCACCTCCTCAAGCTTCACCCATACAATAGAACATCTCTGAACCAACGAAAATTCCCAAGGTGCAACTTCAACAAAGAAATCAAACTCAAGATCCTTCACCAATTTCACACAATCGTCGACCAAGGATTCCTCATCAACAGTTAAAAGTAACATAACGTTGCTCATCTCAGTAACACTCACCGGAAACTTAAAATTCTTAATAGCCAGAATCACTTCGGACAAATTTTTAGCGGCATTGATAAGAACCACCACACTACGCTCAAACCATTTCATATCATCTTCCGGTATGAAGACGTCCAAATCAACATCCTCGCGATCGTTAAAGCCCCTTTCAAAACTCTCTTCACCGTCATCCCCTTCCTCGGTCTCAACTTCGAATGTCGCCTTATCAGAGATACTTTTCCCATCTTGCTGAAAAGCATCACCCCCTAGAGGATTTGTAGCGAGATTGGGGCTGGCATTATGCACGAATTTTGTCCTGTGCTTTGGAGAAGAATTTTTTTCGGACTGTTGATTTCTTATTGAAAGCTCTGCCTTTGTTTCCTCGATTCGTTTTCCTCTGCTTCTGTCTCTGTTAAAAGGCTCAAATCCCCTTCTCCTATTAGAATAAGCCTGTGATGGGTTATGCCATTTTCTCCGATTAAAAGCGAAATTCTCAGATCTTATAGCAGGACCCTTATCTCTTCTCCAACCATTCCTCTCCATTGGGGCCCTATCGAGTTTCCGTACAGTAGCTTTACGAACCATCAAAGGTATGCATTCCATTGCCCATCTTAAGAGCTCTGATCAACTCATACTCAAAACGAAACCTAACAAAAGCAAAGCCTAACGAACCACCATATCTCCTTTGCGGCAAATACACGTTGACAACCACCCCATACTCATTAAACAAATCCCACAAATCCCTCCTAGTAATTCTGTTACTGAAGTTGCTGACAAAACCGAATGTAAACTAAGCCTCTAACGTTTGGATTCCTTCTCCGGTTTACCCACCGATCGAAACCGCCACCTATCTCCTCTTCTCATTGTTCGTCTTTCCATGGGGCATTTTTCTTTTAAATTCTTTTAAAAGTGTAATAATAACATCAATTCGATTTTCTGATCATAAAGAACAAATTTAATGTTATTATTTTCAACAGATGATTTTGTATATTTGTTTTAGATTAAAGGAAAGGAATTGGTATTTTAATTAGTTTTAGTTGGTACTTTAATTAGTTTTGATTCTTTGCTTGTTCATATATAGTATACTACAATGTATTTTTTATAATGTTTTGTATGGTATAGAAGTGAGTTTTAATGATTGGGATTTTGATCAAAGTTGGAATAAATAAATTGACGTTGGCATGCAATAAGATCAGGGCTAAATAACCGATTCAGGATATAACGTTTGCTGTCATGATCAATTTGGGATATAACGTTTTAGAACTATCATTTCAGGATATAACGTTTCAGAATGATCAATTTGGGATAAAATCCACGTGGTGTCCACGTCATCACTTAACGGTGCGTGCATCTCACATCTTGGGTTCTGTCTAAATATATCCTGATTTGATTGTTTCCTATAACGTTATATCCTGAATTGGCGTTTCTGAAACGTTATATCCCAAATTGATCGTTCGGACAAACGTTATATCCTGAATTGGTTATTTAGCCGTATTTTTCCAGCTTATTTTCTTGTAATTGCCCTTTGAAGGCTACTCTTATAAATTTGATTGCAAGAAATTAAAGGAACAAGGAGACATATTGACATATGGACATATTCAATGTAATTTTGCATGGAGCATTATAAACATACAACAAAAATAAGATTAACTATGCCAACTTTTAAACCTTGGATTTACATTTTACAACCTAGATGCTTTTGCAGACAATATATTGATGGGCCTTTATTTAACCCCTTACTTTTTTATTCGAAATGGCAATAGGAGCCAAAACTTGGGCAAAATGCTCATTTTGGAGTCAAACGTTTGTCGCGATGCTTGATTTGGGGCCAAACATTTCTATTGCATCAAAAAAGGGCCAAACGTTTATAGACCCACTCAATTTAGGGCTTTTTCTGACAGTGTTTGGGCGGTGAATAACACGCGCCGTTAACCGAGAGTGGGAGTGCCACGTGGCATAAAAAGTACAATTACGTGTAATTTTGGAATTTTGAATGTTATTAAAATATATATGGCCAAAAAAGAATGTTATTAAAATTTTTAAAAAAAGGGTTTTATTAAAAAAATTTGTGTTTTAAAAAATTTTCTTCTTCCGTGCGATCTTATTTCTCTTACTTGGAGGAAATTCTTTTTTTTTGGCTTAATAAATTCTTATTCCCATACCAAACGTATTAAGCCAAACGTTTTTTAACAAGATTCATCTTCTTGAACGCAAGTAAGCAGCGGCGTCACTGCATCCGTTTTGATCATGGAACAATAGTTGCTTGGTAGAAATAGAAATATATCAGTTTTGGCAGCAGAGACAGAAATATACAGTGTAAAAACAAGTGTTTGAAGAGCTAGAAAATAGAAAAGTTGAACTGGGTTATTGCTCTCCATTGAAGAAGCAGATACAATGTCATTTGGGATATACTTTCTTGCCAATTTTCTGATGGCTTAATGTTATTTTCTAAATTTTGTGCTTAAAAAGGCTTTTCTTCAAAATTCGAAACAGAGCACCACACTCAAAATTCTAGCACAATGATAAGTAAGAAAAAATAGATCAAACCCAAATTTCTAACCCAAAATTAGTCCTTTTCAACTTCTGCAAAACACCCAGAACACATCAAAGATGATTTTTAAGTCTCTCAAATGTATCCAGTCTCCTCCTCCTTCAAAGCCCACCTTTTTCATGCTCTGCTATCACCCTATTTCCCTTCTTCTTCCTCATTAAGAACCCTAGATTACCACCTCTGCAACTCACGAACTCAACGCTTCCATGGCTTCCTTCAGTCGAACCTTCCTTCAAGGGCTCGCTATGGCCTTCCTCGAACCGAAGGCTTAGAACTTGCGAAGCTTCGACAACGACCAGAGCTTTGGATGCTCGGATTCCGGTGATTCCACCGTCGGAACAGCTTCAAACTCCGGGGTTTTGCTCTACTCTCTTCCCTCTATCAATCGTTCGGTTCAATTTCACGTAAGCTTCCTTCAATCGAAGTGCTAGGATTGAAACAAAAACATAGTTCTAGGGTTGATTTCATCAAATTGGAAGAGGGGTTTTTGAGAGGAGAGTGGGAAGGTTGACATAAGTCGGATTCTATGGCTCGGTTTTGAAGCAGAAGAAAGAAGAGAATGGAAATAAGCGACGCTGGTAAGGGGGGTTAGGGTTTTGGATAGGGAAGAAGAAGAAAACAAGAGACGAGAGAAATTTTGAAAAAAAAAACAAAAAGAGACGGAGAGAAATAAAAGCAAGGGTATTATTTAAATAAATTAATTATATTATTTAAATCTTAAATTAATTATAGTTTTTAAATTTTAAAATATATTAAATTTCATGTCAGCGTTTAACGGAGCGGTATAACACTTTCCAAATTCCGTAAAAAAAAAGCCCCAAATTGAGTGGGTCTGAAAACGTTTGGCCCTTTTCTGATCCAATTGAAACGTTTGGCCCCAAATCGAGTATCATAACAAACGTTTGGCTCCAAATTGAGCATTTTGCCCCAAAACTTGAATCATCGGTCACACAGAAAAAATTACAAAGATTTCTAATTCTATGAAGATGCTGACTCCTTGAGAATGCAAAATGGAAGCCCAATTCACCGTGATGATTCTGCAAGAGTGAAGGATTTAAACATTAATAGTATTAGAAAACACATATTAAACCATTTTTTGCAGACATTCTGCGACTGAAAGATTATTAAAAAGGATGTGAAGATGGAATTTCATTTCATCAATGTGATTGCGCAGGAATGAAGGATTATTTAAATCTCCATCATATTATGAACCACTTTTGAAATACCAGTGTAGTAACATTTTCGAGAGATCTCTCTTTCTAATTCCTTTCAAAAAAGAGAAAATTATAAGGCAAGGACTCCTTGACCAAATATAACGAGAACTCACAGACATAATGCCGGAACTATGGAAAATAAATACAATAGCAATGTATATATTAATTAAAAGATACTCCCTGGATCCAGCTTATCTTATAAAACAGAAATATCCCATCAAAGTAATGGAAAAAAGACATTCACTAAGACTACAACTCCAAATCAACAAGACAATAATCAATCCTTTATCAAAGTGAATTGAGGAAGCACTGAAACCAAGATGATATACCTATTTTTCCGCATCAGGAGGAGAATAATCATTATCACAAACTGTAGGAAAAACATCATCTATTGAGCATAGCAATCTAAATGGATTAAAATAAATCATGTTATTTAAATATGGAATTTTGCGGAAGCGAAAGAAATCAAACCAGGGTCAATTACGGTGCTCCTTGATCTTCAATACTCGTGGTGGACTTCTGCTACAGGAATGAGTAGAAACCTCACTAATCACAGTGCAAAAACCTTTTCTTTCTTGACAACGGAGGGAGAAGTCTTTTCTTCAGAAAGTTCTAACTTCCTGATAAAAAAATGAGAGAGAACTTCCTTACGTAGTTTTTATTTTTTCTTTTATATGTGAGTAGTTGTATTCCACTTGAATACTTAGCTAGATAATTTCTGATATAGTTCCCAAGCAATTTTATCAAGAAAATATCTCCTATTATTATCCTTGTTAATTTAATCCAAATTAAATTACCAAGATAATAACCTATGTTGGGCTAGACTATCATGGGTGCAAAGCCCAAATGTCCAACATCTCCCACTCACACATGATGGGCAAGCCATCGCAAAGCCTTCTCAACCATCTCAATGCCAAGTTCATACAGGTTAATGAACCGTGCGACCACTGAGTACACCTTGAATTTCGGGAGCTCTATACTAGGAACTCGTTAGAGCCAGCATAGAGACATCTACCCTTTTATAAAGAAATTTAGTGTCTCATTTACCCTAGACCAATTTAATCACATCAGATTGAGTATCGCAAAATCTCTCAATGAGCATACAAATCAATCTTTCCTAATGTTGCAACATATATTCACATTATGTCAAAGCTCTCAAAAGCGACATAATGGGTCGACCTTGAATATAGTGCATGACGTGATTCAAATTGTCTTCCCTCTTGCCCTCATGTCACTTGGTTTGAAACAGAATGCTTTCCCAGTAATGTCCCGTAGAACCGAATCATCCATGGTCTTAGGTAACATACCAAAGTAGCAAACATCCATTCCACGCCTTATGACATAGTCAAAGGTCACTAAGGGCACAATGTAAGGTTTATCTAAACCTTCATAGGACTCACATGGTGAAGAAGCAGGGATCCATTCTTCCACCTCCTATATAGGTCGTAAAAGCACATGTAGTATGAAATACATGCTACAGTGGAGTGTCTCTTTTCTCTAATAAGAGCGTATGTCAAACTCAACACTGTACAGATCTTAGTCTAGTCGCTCCTTTAGCGCCTAACCTGAGCATCCTATTTGCTCGCCTTCTTAGGCGCCAAATTAGATTTCACATCCGGCTTACTTCACAGGCTAAATGGATTGTGGGTCAATCCATTTTCGGTCCTTTAGTCAATCATTACTATATTGACCTCATCTTGGCTCCAACCAAGGCGACATCTTAATTATGCTCTTGCCGCTCTCAATAAGCGCTAGTAGCTTGTGTCTCATCTTTGCTCACCCCTCATAGGCACCAAAGGCGATTGCTCATGTGAGTGAGCCAATCTAAAGCCTGTTGACATACTCCTAAATCTTGTGTGCAAACAATTCATCATAGAAGAAAATGCATGAATTTTATTAATATCCAAAAAACAAAGAGTTCAACATGAATGATCAAAATAACATAATCACCATCGACGAAGTCCTAAAGACTTTAAATGAGTCACATAAGCATCCCTAGGAATAGGCTTAGTTAAGGGATCAACAACCATATGACTAGTGGATATATGTTTTAAGATCACTTCCTTTTGTGCTATCAAATCCCTAATGTGGTTGTTCCTCATATCAATATGTTTGGTTCTACCATAATACTTTGGATCTTTGGTATAAGCGATTGCAGCCATGCTATCACAATGAATGGTCACTGGATCTATGGCACTGGGTACTCCCAAGCTCCCAAGAAATCGCTTTAGCCAAACAGCTTCTTGCACAACTGCAGAGCACGCTATGAATTCTGCCTCCAGAGTGGATAAAGCAATGCAAGACTATTTCTTGCTGCTTTAAGTAATAGTACCACCATTGAGCAAGAATGCGTATCCGGAAGTTGATTTGCGCTTATCTAAGTAACCACCCCAATCAGCATCAGTATAGCCGATTAGGTTCAAGTTTGAACCGCGATAACATAGCATGTAATCAACAGTTCCCTTAAGATAGCGCAATATCCTCTTCACTGCTTTCCAATGAGCAAGCCCAGGGTTAGATTGGAATCTACTAACCAAACCAACAGCAAAGCTGATATCTGGCCTAGTGCACATCATGGCGTACATAAGACTGCCAACAGCACTAGAATATGGAACACGAGCCATCTGTTTCTGCTCACCAAATGTCTTTGGAGTCAGTTGAAGACTTAAAGTCTCACCTTTTGCAATAGGAGTGTCTATGGGTTTGCAATTTTGCATCTGAAATCGTTCAAGGATCTTCTTTATGTATGTCTCTTGAGACAAACCAAGAAGCCTCTTTGAACGATCTCTTAGGATCTTAACTCCGAGCACATAATTTGCTTCACCCATGTCCTTCATCTCAAAGTTTGAGGACAACCACTTCTTAGTGGTGACAATCATCTCCATATCATTTCCAGCCAATAGTATGTCATCAACGTATAATGACAAAATGACGAAACTACCCTTGGATCTCTTAACATACACACAATGGTCTTCTTCAATCATCTCAAAGCCATTCTGAATAATAGCTTGATGAAATCTAAGATACCACTGCCTAGATGATTGCTTTAGGCCATAAATAGATCATTTGAGCTTGCAGACTTTGCGCTCTTGACCTTTTGCCACAAAGCCTTTAGGTTGATCCATGTAGATCTCCTCATCTAGCTTTCCATTCAGAAATGCAGTTTTGACATCCATCTGGTAAAGTTCCAAGTCAAAATTTGCAACTATGGCTAGAATCAAGGGAATGGAGGCAAACCTCACAACCGGTGAGAAGGTTTCCTCATAGTCCACACCTTCTTGTTGTGTGTACCCTTTCGCTATTAGGCGAGCCTTATATCTTTCAATAGAACCATCCGTCTTGCGTTTAACTTTGAGAACCCATTTGTTCCCAATAGTCTTCCGCCCAAGTGGTAGGTCAACCAAGTCCCAGACATGGTTAGTTTTCATTGACTCCATTTCATCATTCATTGCATTAGTCCATTCTTGAATAGCAGGGGAAGATAGAGCCTCTTTGAATGTTTTAGGCTCAACTTCATCTTGCGGAGCAATCATGAAAGCTTCCCCCTCAACCTAAAAACGGCGACGAGGGACACCTCCACGTTTGCTTCTATGCAACTGAGCTTGAGGATCCTCATCAATCGGCATAGATGAACTTGATGGTAAATCGCCCCCATTGTCCCCGACAGTTTGAGGAATTGCTCCCTCATTCTCAATCGGACTACTTGGAGCTTCCATATCTGGATCCTCTTTTTCATAGAGATCTATCTCTTTCTCAACTTCCCCTCTTCTTGGGAAATCATTTTCTAAGAAATCCACATCTCGTGACTCAATTTTAGTCACTGTTCCATTCCATGCTCTCCTATGAACACATACCCTTTGGAATATTCTGAGTATTTTATGAAGATACACTTTTTCCCTCTAGGGCCTAATTTCCCATCCTTGTGAGAAGTTGTGTGAACATAAACAGTTGATCCCCAAGGCCGCAAATTACCTAAATCAGGTTTTTCGCCGGTCTAGAGTTCGTATGTAGTGGAAGACACTGACTTGGATAGCACACAGTTAAGGACATAGGCTGCAGTAAGCAATGCATCTCCCCAATACGAAATTGGAAGATTTGCTTGCGCCATCATTGACCTTACCATATCCAAGAGGGTACGATTCCTCCTTTCCACTACACCATTTTGTTGCGGAGTCCCTGGAATCGTTAGCTGTCTCAAAATTCCCTTTTCATCACAGAGCTCCTTAAACTGCTCTGATAGATACTCGCGTCCTCGGTCAGTTCGTAAAGCCTTAATGCTTTGGCCTAATTGATTCTCAACTAGTGCGACATAACGTCTAAAGCAGTTCAATGCTTCAGACTTATGGGAGATCAAATAGACGTGACCAAATCGCGTAAAGTCATCTATAAATGTGATGAACTAATTTGCCTCATGCCTTGCCCTCAC